>JAKUCV010002077.1:88531-136681 GCA_028386065.3 Turnera subulata | reverse complement strand
GGCATTAATAACAGGTCTTAGAACAGGTTCATAATTCGGTCAAGGCGAAATTAACACAAGGGCACTTTTCAATCGGACATGATTAAGGCATTTTTCTTCTTTGGTTTGTAAACTAACCTTTAGACACAGCTAGCCCGTGTACACTTTTTCCCTTGCTAACCTTTTTGGGCCCGTATTGATAGCCATAATTTCTTTCATATCCGCATCTTCCCACCTTCACCTTTTGAAACCTTGGCTATCATAACATTTCTTTTTTCTTTTTCCATCCCTTTATGCATATTGCTTGAATTATTTTGTGTCTTTAACACTAGTTTCTTGTAAGTGGATTTTGGTTCTTCTATACAGGCACTACACAGGGAGCCTGTGTCGATTCTGGAGCAGTATTGTTCAAAAGGAAAAAATTTTACAAAAGAGAAAAATTGGGGCAATAAAGAGAGAGCATTCCTTCATGCAAATTAATTGTCCCTATGAAAAAAAAAAGAGAAAAACTCCACAAACAGTTTGAAAAATTCTCCAGTTTGCACTCAATTTAGAACCATTCAGAAAAAAGAGAGTTCATTCGGCTAGATGTTAAAGCACAAATTTTCTTTCGAGCACTTGCATCTTTTGTTTTTCCCTTTTTCCCATCTCTTGTTAACCTTTAACCAAGCCCCGTTACAACCTTAACAAGTCCTTTTGATCCTTTTGATTTATGTCCTTGTTATTAGTGGAGATCGAAGAGTGGACCTGCTTATTTGACTTGCTTCTTTTCTTTAATTAAATGCCAAGACTAACTTACTTTTTTTTTTTTAGCAAAATTGAGGAAGAAGGAAAATTTGATTCAAATAATGTCACTGCCCAGTTAGGTGAAATTCGATTCTAATTGTACTTCTCTCATTGAGGTTCTTTGTAGGTCAGGAACCTTGACTCCTTGGGATATTTTTGGAAGAATCTTCTGTGACTTGGACTTGCCAGATTGGTTTGCCCGTGTTGAGTGATTTTTTTTTTACCCTCGTTTTCACGTTATTTGCTTGGGGACAAGCAAAAGCTTAAGTTTGGGGGCGTGATGTGTGAATATTTTACACATCATTTTGGGTTTATTTTATTATTTTTGTCTTTGTTTTAGTATTTATTTATTTTATTATTGCATTTATTTTATTTAATTTTAATAAATTTCTCACCCTAGTGTGTGAGGACTTTTTGTAGGAAATTATGAATTCTTGGTCTATTTAGAGTCAAGCTCTTTGGATATGGACTTGGTTGGAGATGGTGAAGAAGGAAGGATGCATTTGGTTATTGGCCAAGTCAACAAACCGTTTTGATACCTTCAAATTCTCCTACATCTTGGCCTTGGAAGTTTAAATTTGGAACATGCCAAATCTTTGGGCAAGTCATGACGAAATCACCTTCCAACTACTTATTTTGCTTGAATTTTTGAAGCATAGCAACGTGGCCTATTGTTCCATGAGGATAAGGAATGGAATATTTGCCCAAGACCAGGACAACCTCCATTGGATTTCTGCGCCTTTATTTGTGCGTCTTGGTTTGGTTCTTGATTTGAGAAAATCCAACAAATCATTTCAAAAGAGAGTGCCACCTTGCAAGGGTCCTTTCCAGCCACATGACGTGAGGTTTTTGTGGCATTTTGAACAAATGCTCACAAGCCACAAAGTGGACCTCCCATGCACTATAAATGACGAAGCAAAGGAAGCCGTGGGGGGGGGGGCCATCAATCACTTCCAATTTTCGGCAGTAGCATAGCTCTTTAGACTAGGAATTTCACTTTGAATTATTTATTCTTTCCTTGTAACAACTAGTTTATTATTTTAAGTTGTAGATTGAAGTTGGGAACAATTCCAGAGACAAGGTTCCAACGTTGAATCAAGGTTTGAGTTATTAATTAATTTATTTTTGTTTTACTTTCCTTGAGTATAAATGATGGCTTCTCTAGCAATTGTTTCTTCTTCAATCATGTCTAGCTAATTTTCTTAATCTAGGATTAGGGGATGATCTTGTCATTATTTTCATGCAAACCTAATTAAAATATTATTTCTTTTAATTATTCTTCTTCGATCCGGTCTTTGATACTTAATTAAGTTAGTTGCCTGATCAACAATTAGCTTAAATCAAAAATAGGAGATTGTTAAGTGACAGCGTCAGTTTCCTATAGAAAAACTTAGACCGGGCTTTAGGAACCGACCCCGGGAGGGGCGTACTTTCTATTGGTGACTTAAAGGTAGAACATAAAGCTCTTAATTTATTTCAACACTGGCAGAATGGATAGTGGAGATAAGTTAGGAAGGGGTTTTACGGCTTACGGAAGTAGGCTATTGATCTAGTTGAGTTTACGGTTCTTTCAAAGAAGAGTATTTTTAGGATTTAATATCAGATCTACACAGGCAGGTCGTGTAGTGACAGAACACGGCTTGGTTGTGTCGCACTTAATTGCATGGAAATTGTGGCAAGGGATTCCCCGAACTCCTAGGTGTTTTCTCATCATTGTCATCTCATTTATTATTCTTGTTGTTTTCTTTTCCAAGTTTAATACACCATTCAATCGACTCCTCTTCGAGGCTTAATTTTCTAGATAATCATATATCACATTATTAATAGTACTTAGCAAAGATCCCTGTGAGACGACCTTGGTACTACAACACCCTGTATACTTGCAGGAGGCTATCAGACAAGAAGGGCACAGAAAGTGTGGTAGCCGACCATCTATCCAGACTACCTCCAGAGCACATGCCCATGGAAAACCTGCCCATCGATGACCATCTGCCAGACGACAGCCTCATAGCCACCATCTACAGCGTCGGCCACAGTGTCACACCGTGGTATGCCGAGATCGTCAATTTCTTAACCTGTGGAGCTCTCCCACCTGACCTGAGCCATTCTCAGAAAAAGAAATTCTTCTCAAACGTGAAGAACTACCTTTGGGACGAGCCCTTACTCTTCAAAAGGTGTGGAGATGGGATGATCAGAAGATGCATCCCAGAAGACGAAGTAGCATAGATCCTACACAGTTGCCACAATGCACAATATGGAGGACATCATGGCGCGACCAAAACGGCATCCAAAGTCCTACAGGCAGGCTATTTTGGCCCGCTTTTTTTAAGGATGCACGAAACTGGGTGATAGCTTGCAAAGAATGCCAACGAACGGGGAATATCTCGAGGAAGCAGGAGATGCCGCAGCAGGTCATACTAGAAGTGGAGCTGTTCGATGTGTGGGGAATCGATTTCATGGGACCATTCCCGAGTTCCTATGGAAATAACTACATTCTGGTGGCAATCGACTATGTATCAAAATGGGTTGAAGCCGTTGCCTGCCCAACCAATGATGCCAAGGTGGTGACACGGTTCTTGAAGAAACATATCTTCACTCATTTTGGCACCCCGAGAGCTATAATCAGTGATAGAGGTACCCATTTCTGCAACCGACAGTTCGAAGCCCTCCTGAGGAAGTACGGGATCAGACATAAGGTAGCCACTCCCTATAATCCTCAAACAAGCGGACAAGTTGAGGTGACAAACAAGGAAATCAAGCAAATTCTGGAAAAAATCATGGGACCATCACGCAAGGATTGGTCAACCAAGCTTGATGATGCTCTGTGGGCATACCGCACAGCCTACAAAACACCCATTGGCACCTCTCCCTACCGCCTAGTCTTTGGCAAGGCTTGCCACTTGCCTGTGGAGCTTGAACACAAGGCTTACTGGGCCATCAAGGCTCTGAATTTCGACACACAGGCTGTGGGAGAATAGAGGCTGTTGCAGCTCAATGAACTGGAGGAACTAAGGTTGGACGCCTATAAAAATGCCAAGACATACAAGGAAAGAACAAAGAAGTGGCATGACAGCAGGATCCAACCTAGGAAATTCAAGGAAGGTGATCAGGTCCTCCTGTACAACTCATGACTGAAGTTGTTCCCTGGAAAGCTTCGATCAAGATGGTTTGGACCCTTTACAGTGTCACACTGTTACCCTCATGGAGCCGTGGAAATTTGCAATGAGCAGACACAACCGATCAAGGTCAACGGGCACAGACTGAAGCTGTACCATACAGGGACCGATGAGTACCAGGAGACTCAGGTGCTCCGTGACCCACCTCCTACCTAGCACGGCAAGATGGGGTCCAGCTAAAAGACGCTAAAGAAGCACAAACTTGGGTAACACTAAGTGGGGTAACTTTCCAATTCCTTTTGCTTTTCATTTAGTTATTTTGATTGTATTTATGCTTGTTTTGTTTTCAGCCAGTCAGGTGCAAAGATTTTATGGAAACAGAAATCATAACCCCCAAAAATCCTTGGCGCAAGGGACGTTTTGAAGCTTACACAGACCCAACACAGAGTGAGCCTGTGTCAGGCAACTCGCCCCTACTTGTTTAGCTTGAATTTCAGTTTGGGGTATGTTCCATGTTTTCCATTTTAGATTAGCACCTTTGTTATTTTGTTATTTTTGCGTGTTTTTCTTTTTCGTGCCCTAACCATTCAGATGGAGAAACTGGATTGAAGAAAAAGGAGCCAACGAGTCAGAGATTTGTCAGGGAAGTTAGAGATTGTGTTTTCTATGCTTGTACAGACTCACCACAGAGTGAGCCTGTATCGAACTCCACAATGCATAATTGAACAATCTTCCAAATATTGGAATCTCTAGGATTTAGGGGAGGTCAGATAGGTAGGAATATGATAGGGGTCTTCACTGAAAAACTCTTTCACTCCATCTCACGAACACTAACTCTACCCCGGCACAGCGTCTGCCACAGGCTCAGCCTGTGCAGTCACATTTTGATCAAAACAAATATCTGACTAAGATGGACTTAACCTAGAACGCGTCGTCATTCAACTTGCTCCAACCCACGTGTCATTCACACCAAACGATATTAATCCCACCACATAGGATAGAACTCTCAGTTTGGGGTATTTTTGTAGCACGTTTATTTCTTTTACATTTATGTGTGTTTCTTCGGTTTGCATTTGTTTTAACATTGCACCCATTTTTACAGTTTAGTTTGAAGCAGTGAGGACACTGCAAATTTTTCAGTTTGGGGTATTTTTAGGGTGTAATTTACCCTTTTGTGTATCCCCTACTTTTGATGCAATGGTGTACTTTCGGATTTCAAATTAATGCAAGTTTCAGTTCTCATTTTTCATTATAATTCTTACAGTGTGAACCTGTCCCTATATTTATGCACCCTCTGCACTTTTCATTTAATTCTGCTCATACTCTAATCACACAACTTGTCTTATTTCTCTTAGAATAAACAAGATCAGGCTTAATTAAGCAACTGGCATCACAGAAAATCTGCCAAGAAAAGAAGGGTCCTACTAAGGTATCTTTTCTACGTAGCACAGGCTCAGCCTGTACACCCTAGAACAGGCCCTCACTTCCATCAAGGCAAAATTTTATGCAAAATCTTCAAGAAAGTAGAGGATCTAGGCCATCTTTCACATACCCACAAACCTCACTACCCACACCTCTCTCATCAGACCCTTGCAATCCCATTTGAGCCAATGAGGACGGCCCCCAAGTCATTCATTTACCCTGCACAATCCACCTCGACCAGTTGCAGCCTAAGCAAGGGCCGTTAGTGTCCAAAGGGCACGAACTTCCTCCTACAGCCTCACCCTATCAATAAGCCTGTGAGCAAGGATTTGAGCAAATTAAAACTGAGAATTACCCGTGCTCAGCCTGTACAAAATTCAGAATGCAACCAGAAGTATATCCCCACTCCCCCTGAAAAAAAAAAAAGGGGGGGGGGGGGGGGAAGAAGGGCAATGGCAACATTTTGTGAATCAAACTCCATCAAAATTTAATGGAGTAGATAGTTGCATCAAAAAAGTGGCTGAAGCACGAAGAAAACAGTTGCTGAACAACATGAGACCTCGAAAAAACGAAGTCAACAGCCCCATACACAGCCTCAGGCTGTTCATAAATCAAATAGAAAGAAATCAAGTTCACAGGCCAATGACCTTTGCCAAAATCCATCCTCCTTCCTTTGACAACCCTCACCTAGCCTCAGCATAACACAACCAAGACCTAGTGATCCTAACTTTAAGACTTGTGCACATTAGTGGAGATGGAAGTGACGAGCCTGCATATGAGGTGATGTTTTCAAATCCTAAACTTTAGCAGAACTCTCTCAAAAAGGGAGAAGAATGGATACCAGTTGCAAGGTTATTCCTGTGATTTTTATGACCAAAAACTACTCACAAGGATTGTGGCTAGATTTGATGCAGTATTAAAGAAAAATCAGTGGATGTTTGAATTAAGGCGCCACAAGGAAGAAACTTAATGAAAATCTGATGAACTGAAACTGCTCTCTTCCTTTCGAAAATCATTCCTCCTTTTCTTTTCTTTAATTGCTTGAGGACAAGCAAAATCTTCAGTTTGGGGTATTTTGATGCATGTGAAATATGCATAGTTTAAGGCATAATTTTGTACACAAATTGCTCTCAATTCATCATGATTATATGCCTCATATGCATTATTCCATCATATCCCTCCAATTTCCATCCCTTATTGTATGATTAGTGGTTTCAGGTACATTTTGGCCAAATCAATAGGATTTCATTGAAGAATATGAAGATACAGCCTGAGTCACAGCGTGAGACTGTGACAGAGCCTGTGAGCTTGTTCCTGAGGCTGTCGTTCATCAAGGACCCAAAGCAGAAACCAATTAAAGGAAGAATTTGAGAAAGAACTGCTACAGCCTCAGCCACAGCGTGAGTCTGTACACGCTGCAGAAACCCAGAAAACGCAAAAAGAATAAAGAACGCCACCACTTGCGCCACCTGCTCCACTAACTTAAACAATCATTTTCCTGACATTCCCAGAGCACTTTGAAGGAAAAGGAGCAATGGGCACATGACACCCAGAGGGAATCTCTCTGAAAATGATTATCTTCTGCAAAAAGGATGTCTTGGAACTCACCACCCACCAATCGGTGCTGCCCATCCCTCTTGCTCTGACAACACACGCTGGAAATTCTGCAACTTGCCCAGACAAAGAGGCGCCTTGGAACTCACCACCTACCAATTGCTGCCCATCACGCCCCCTGTCCTGACACACACACACGCACGTTGGAGAATAATCAGGACAACTTGCCCAGACAAAGGGAGTTTTTCGGTAATTGAGGAAAGGAGAAGACTAGAGGAAGTGCACCCTACAAAAAGGGGAAAGGAGGAAAGCAACGGGGGATCGACGTGAGTTGAGGAGAAGACCCGAAATTCAAGGGACCAAGAGGAAACGCGATTCTGCAGCCTTTCTGGGCAGAAATCGAGTTGCCCTTCACTCTCAGTTCACTCGAAAACACCATGACATACCATACCTCCATTATTTTTGTATTTGTTGTTATGAACTAAACAACCCCTTCTTAGGTTGAAGGGGGAAGCATGTACCCGATTTGTGTTTAATGAATTGCTCATGTTTTAATCCCTTCATCCTTGCTTTAGTTGTTGAGCCCTTTATCCATGTTTAGGTTCTGATCAAACCCATGCATGAACTCAGGTGGCTAGGAGAAGTACCAAAGGGAGAAACCATAGCTCACTAGAAAAACAACAACCAAACCTTAGTTCTTAGCTCGTGACAGAGTTAGAGACTAATTGAGGAATTAGCCTCAACACCAAATCTTCATCCCCTTTGAGTTTGACCTATGCGAGAGCACCAGCAAGATGAGAACCTTGGGAGGCACCTGTGAGCGAAAGCAAATGGGCGCAGTATAGGTTGAGAGCCCCTGCAAGATCCTACCATTATAACTGACTAATTTGCTGTCGATAGCTTCAGGCTGTGCCCTCTACAGCCTCACGCTATGACAGTGTAGTCAAGAGATAACACAACTCCTAGTTTGATTCTTGATTGATTATTGGGTAGCATACTTTCATTTTAGTAGCAATCTGGTGAAGGACCGAAAGGAGAAGCCAGGAGTGCTAGACCTACAATAGTCAACCTTCACTTCTTAAGCATTCGAAAGAAGGTAAGGAGAGACTGTGGGAATCCGCACCAACATTGTACTTCATCTCTAAGTGGACGTCTGCTCTAGTGACAGGGGGTAGATGGACGCTTAGGGAACAATTAATAAGAACGAAAGCCCTTGATAGCACCTTAGGTTGGTAGCCCCGTCAAGACATCTCATTAGCCACAACATCATCACAGTGTCAGTCTGTGACTGAGGCTGTAGAGCAGTTTATAACCATAATTCGGGACATGTGGATCCCGGATGCCTAAGAATTCACCATTCTTGACCTTTTCCTCGTTTAAATTGTTGTTACATTTATTTTACTGCTTATTTTGCATCTTAATTATTATTCACCAAAATCCATCCCAGTTAAATTGTTTTCAAGTCTAGTTGTCCGAAATTTAAGGAAAACAAATTCAACCCAGTCCCTGTGGATACGACCTTGATACGTACTACAACAACCCTGTGCATTTGCAGGAAACCACGACCGCATCAGGAGCAAAAAGAGGGGTGCAACACAAGGACTTCCCAAGAAGTCACCCATCCTAGTACTACACTTGCCCCAGCACGTTAAGCTTCGGAGTTCTGATGGGATCCGGTGCATTGGTGTTGGTTTGATCGCACCTGTCATATCCATCATCACAAATTTATTTATCCAAGTTGCCAAGTATAGTCGGCTTTCTTTTAAATAAAAGAGGCTCATAAATGTTTTGATTATCTTCTTTTTTTATGGAAAACCTCGTTCTTCAAAATTTATTTCACTCTAGCCTCTCAAATTTCTGGAAAATCAATAAAATAAATATAATCCGCCCTCGAATTGAGGAAAATAAATAAATAAACATAATCTGCCTTCAAATTAGGGGGGGGGGGGAGGGGAAAGGTCAAAATAAATGTAAACGTGCCAGCTATTGTGTCCCAAGTTGCTGTGGGGCAGGAGCAAAAAGAGGGGTGCAACACGAGGACTTCTCAAGAAGTCACCCATCCTAGTACTACCCACGCCGAACGGAGGTCTGATGGGATCCGGTGCATTAGTGCTGGTATGATCGCACCTGTCATATCCATCGTCACAAATTTATTTATCCAAGTCGCCATGTATAATCGGCTTTCTTTTAAATAAAAGAGGCTCATAAAGGGTTTGATTATCTTCTTTTTTATTGAAAAATCTCGTTCTTCCAAGTTTTTTTCGCTCTAGCCTCACAAATTTCAGGAAAACCATTAAAATAAATATAATCCATTCTCAATTTGAGAAAAATAAATAAATAAACATAATCTGCATTCAAATTAGGGGGAAAAATGTTAAAATAAATGTAATCACGCCAGCTATTGTGTTTTAAGTTGCCGCGGGGCGGGAGCAAATGGAGGGGTGCAACATGAGGACTTCCCAAGAAGTCACCCATCCTGGTACTACTCTCGCCCAAGCATGTTTAACTTCGAAGTTGTGATGGGATCCATTGCATTAGTGCTGGTATGATCGCACCCGTCATATCCATCGTCACAAATTTATTTATCCAAGTTACCAAGTATAATCGGATTTCTTTTAAATAAAAGAAGCCCATAAAGGGTTTGAATATTTTTTTTTTAGAGGAAAAGCTCGTTCTTCCAAATTCATTTCGCTCTAGCATCGCAAATTTGTGGAAAATCAATAAATAAACATAATCCGCCTTCAAATTGGGGGGGGGGGGGGGGAAATGTTAAAATAAATGTAAACAAGCCAGCAATTGTGTCCTAAGTTGTCGCGGGACGGGAGCATAAAAGGGGTGCAACATGAGGACTTCCCAAGAACTCACCCATCCTAGTACTACTCTCGCCCAGGCACGTTAAATGTCGGAGTTCTGATGGGATACGGTGCATTAGTGATTGTATGATCGCACCTGTCATATATCCATTGTCACAAATTTATTTATCCATGTCGCCAAGTATAGTCGGCTTTCCTTTAAATAAAAGAGGGTCATAAAGGGTATGAATATCTTCTTTTTTAATAGAAAACCTCGTTCTTCCAATTGTAAATGTGCCAGCAATTGTGTCCCAAGTTGCCGCGGGGCGGGAGCAAAAAATGGGTGCAACACGAGGACTTCCCAAGAAGTCACCAATCCTAGTACTACTCTCGCCCAAGCACATTTAACTTCGGAGTTCTGATGGGATCTGTTGCATTAGTGCCGGTATGATTTCACCCATCATATCCATCATCACAAATTTATTTATCCAAGTTGCCAAGTATAATTGGATTTCTTATAAAAAAAAAAGAGGCTCATAAAGGGTTTGATTATCTTCTTTTTTAAAGGAAAAGCTCGTTCTTCCAAATTCAATTCGCTCCAGCCTCGCAAATTTGTGGAAATTCAATAAATAAACATAATCCGCTTTCAAATTGGGGGGGAAAAAATGTTAAAATAAATGTAAACATGCTAGTTATTGTGTCCCAAGTTGCCGCGGGGCGGTAGCAAAAAGAGGGGTGCAACATGAGGACTTCCCAAGCTGTCAACCATCCTAGTACTACTCTCGCCCAAGTACATTAAACTTCGGAGTTCGGGTGGGATCCGGTGCATTAGTGCTGGTATGATCGAACCCGTCATATCCTTCGTCACAAATTTATTTTTCCAAGTAGCCAAGTATAATCGGATTTCTTTTAAATAAAAGAGGCTCACAAGGGGTTTGATTGTCTTCTTTTTTAAATTAAAAGCTCGTTCTTCCAAATTCATTTCGTTCTAGCATCGCAAATTTGTGAAAAATTAATAAAAAAACATAATTCGCTTTCAATTTGGCGCAGGGGGGGGGGGGTGCAGGAATACGGCAAAATAAATGTAAACGTGCCAGCTATTGTGTCCCAAGTTGCATCGGGGCGGTAGCAAAAAGTGCAGTGGAACACGAGGACTTCCCAAGCAGTCACCCATCCAAGTACTACTCTCGCCCAAGCACGTTAAACTTCGGAGTTCTGATGGGATCCGGTGGATTAGTGTTGGTACGATCGCACCTGTCATATCCATCGTCACAAATTTATTTATCCAAAGTCGCCAAATATAATCAGATTTCTTTTAAATAAATGAGGCTAAAAAAGGGTTTGATTATCTTCTTTTTAAAAGGAAAAGCTCGTTCTTCCAAATTCATTTCGCTCTAGCCTCTCAAATTTTTGGAAAATCAATAAATAAACATAATCCGCCTTCAAATTGGGGGGGAGAAAACTTGAAAATAAATGTAAATGTGCCAGCTTTTGTGTCCCAAGTTACCGCGAGGCGGGAGCAAAAAGAGGGGTGCAACACGAGGACTTCCCAAGAAGTCACCTGTCCTAGTACTACTCTCCCCCAAGCACGTTAAACTTTAGAGTTCTGATGGGATCCGGTGCATTAGTGCTGGTATGTTCGCACCCGTCATATCCATCGTGACAAATTTATTTATCCAAGTTGCCAAGTATAATCGGCTTTCTTTTGAATAAAAGAGGCTCATAAAGGGTGTTATTTTCTTCTTTTTAAAAGGAAAATCTCGTTCTTCCAAATTCATTTCGCTCTAGCATCGCAAATTTGGGGAAAATTAATAAATAAACATAATCCGCTTTCAAATTAAGGGGGGGGGACGTTAAAATGAATGTAACCGCGCCAGCAATTGTGTTTTAAGTTGCCGTGAGGACTTCCCAAGAAGTCACCCATCCTAGTACTACTCTCGCCCAAACACGTCAAACATTGGTGTTCTGATGGGATCCATGCATTAGTGCTGGTTTGATCGCACCCACGATATCCATCGTCACAAATTTATTTATCCAAGTCGCCAAGTATAATCGGCTTTCTTTTAAGTAAAACAGGCTCATAAAGGGTTTGATTATCTTCTTTTTTAATGGAAAACCTCGTTCTTCCAAATTTATTTGGCTGTAGCCTCGCAAATTTCTGGAAAACACTTAAAATAAATATAATCCACTCACAAGTTGAGGAAAATGTATAAATAAGCATAATCCGCCTTCAAACTGGGGGAAAAAATGGTAAAATAAACGTAACCTCGCCAGCTATTGTGGTTTAAGTTGCCGCGGGGCGGGAGCAAAAAGACGGGTGCAACACGAGGACTTCCCAAGAAGTCAGCCATCCTCGTTCTACTCTCGCCCAAGCACGTTTAACTTCGGAGTTCTGATGGGATCCGACGCCTTAGTGGTGGTATGATCGCACCCGTCATATCCATCGTCAGAAATTTATTTATCCAAGTCGCCAAGTATAATCAACTTTCTTTTAAATAAAAGAGGCTCACAAAGGGTTTGATTATCTTCTTTTTTAATGGAAAAGCTCGTTCTTTAAAATTCATTTCGCTCTAGCCTCGAAAATTTTTGGAAAATCACTAAATAAAGATAATCTGCCTTCACATTGGGGGAAGAAAACGGTAAAATAAATGTAAACGTGCCAGCTACTGTGTCCCAAGTTGCCGTGCGGCGGGAGCAAAAAGAGGGGTGCAAGACGAGGACTTCCCATGAAGTCATCCATCCTAGTACTACTCTCGCCCAAGCACGTTAAACTTCAAAGTTCTGATGGGATCCGGTGCATTACTGCTGGTATGATCGCACCTGTCATATTCATCGTCACAAATTTACTTATCCAAGTCGCCAAGTATAATCGCATTTCTTTTAAATAAAAGTGGCTCATAAACGGTTTGATTATTTTCTTTTTTAAAGTAAAACCTTGTTCTTCCAAATTCATTTCGCTCTAGCATCGCAAATTTGTGAAAAATCAATAAATAAACATGATCCGCTTTCAAATTGGGGGGAAAAGAACGTTTAAATATATGTAAACGTGCCAGCTATTGTGTCCCAAGTTGCCGCGGGGTGGGAGCAAAAAGAGGGGTGCAACACGAGGACTTCCCAAGAAGCCACCCATCCTAGTACTACTCTCGCCCAAGCACGTTTAACTTTGGAGTTCTTATGGGATCCGGTGCATTAGTGCTCGTATGATCGCATCCGTTATATCCATCGTCACAAATTTATTTTTCCAAGTCGCCAAGTATAATCAGAATTCTTTTAAATAAAAGAGCCTCATAAAGGGTTTGATTTTCTTGTTTTTTAAAGGAAAAGCTCGTTCTTCCAGATTCATTTTGCTCTAGCCTCGCAAATTTTTGGAAAATCAGTAAATAAACATAAACCGCCTTCAAATTGTGGGTGGGGGGGGTGGGGGTTGGGGGGCGGGGGTAACGTTAAAGTAAGTGTCAACGTGCCAGCTATTATATCCCAAGTTGACGCGGGGCGGGAGCAGAAAGAGGGGTGCAACACGAGGACTTCCCAAGAAGTCACCCATCCTAGTACTACTCTCGCCCAAGTACGTTAAACTTCGGAGTTCTGATGGGATCCGGTGCATTAGTGCTGGTATGATCTTATCCGTCATATCCATCGCCACAAATTTATTTATCCATGCCATGTATAATTGGATTTCTCTTAAATAAAAGAGGCTCATAAAGGGTTTGATTATCTTCTTTTGTAAAGAAAAAGCTCGTTCATCGAAATTCATTTTGCTCTTGTCTCGCAAATTTATGAAAAATCAATAAATAAACATAATCCGCCTTCAAATTGGGGGGGGGGGGGGGAGGTGGGAAACGTTAAAATCAATGAAAACGTGCCAGCTATTGTGTCCCAAGTTGCCACGGGGCGGGAGCAGAAAGAGGGGTGCAACACAAGGACTTCCCAAGAAGTCACCCATCCTGGTACTACTCTCGCCAAGCACGTTAAACTTCGGAGTTCTGATGGGATCCGGTGCATTAGTGCTGGTATGATCGCACCCGTCATATACATCGTCACAAATTTACTTATCCATGTCGCCAAGTATAATTGGCTTTCTTTTAAATAAAAAAGGCTAATAAAGGATTTGATTTTCTTCTTTTATAAAGGAAAAGCTCGTTCTTCCAAATTCATTTCGCTCTAGCCTCGCAAATTTGTGAAAAATCAATAAATAAACATAATCCGCCTTCAAATTGGGGGGAAAAAAATGTTAAAATGAATGTAAAGGTGCCGGCTATTGTGCCCCAAGTTGCCGCGGGGCGGGAGCAGAAAGAAGGGTGCAACACGAGGACTTCCCAAGAAGTCACCCATCCTAGTACTACTCTCGCCCAAAGACGTTAAACTTCGGAGTTCTTTTGGGATCCGGTGCCTTAGTGCTGGTATGATCGCAACTGTCATATCCATCGTCACAAATTTAATTATCCAAGTCGCCAAGCATATTCAAATTTCTTTCAAATAAAAGAGGCCCATAAAGGTTTGTTTTTTCTTCTTTTTTTTTAAAAAAANGGAAATGTTAAAATAAATGTATACGTGCGAGCTATTGTGTCCCAATTTTCCACGGGGTGGGAGCAAAATGAGGGGTGCAACAAACCGAAATAAGCAGACATCCATAATAATAACATAAAATCCTTTGGCCCATGCAACATAAGTTCATGCACAGAAGAAACAGCGCCTCAAATTGCAAATTTGCATCCCCAAACCTAAACGAAACAGTGTCCTCACTGGACCAAAAACAACACAAAAACGAGAAGAGTAAGATAACAAGAGAAGAAAGGACACCCGCAAACCTAAAATTTAGCATGGGTAATAGATAAGGGCGGGAATGGGTGGGTTAAGGACCACAATACTGAACACTAAAACGTGAATAGAGTGACACTGTTGAATGGGAATGTGCAAAGAAACATCAAATATAGCACAAGAAAAATAACAAAGAATAAAATATGAAGAAAAAGAAATGCTTCTCTGGAATTTCTGCTAGTGTCATGTCCTTCCAATGCCCTTGTGTCATGTCTCTCCTTTTTGTCCCTTCTTTTTTGTTTTTTTTCTGCAAAATAAAATCAAAAACAAAAAAAAAATGAAATTGCATAAAATGAAATATTACCTCCAAAAATCTCATGTTGCCTCCTCAGCAACGCTTCTTTAACGTCATCTTAGCTGGACTCCCTTCCGTTTAAGTAATAGAAGGGTCTCGGAGCAACAGGGTCACTTTGTTGTCTACTGTAACCCCTGGGTCATACGGCTTAAATAGTTGTCCACTGACCCTAAATGGTGCAAGCTCGCCATCAATTGACTTCACTACTCCATAAGGAAGGACTTGGACCACTGGTTGGAATCTTTGTTTCAGATCATGGCCATTAACAGCGTCACTCTGTGACAGAGTCTCGAGCTTATAAACTTGCTGGATAGTTTCTGGTATGTCCCATTCACTTAAGCAACTATATTCTGGAGCTTTTTGTTCCTCTTGTTGTGCACTATCAATAAGGGAAGTCAATAGTGCATCGATTGGGTCACTAAGTGGGCCTTCTTGGTCAATCTCCTTTGCTACCATGTCTGTTAATGCATCAACTTTATAGCACATGTTTGCACTGAATTCGTTTCTGGCAGCCTCTGGAATATTGAACTCCACTAATTCACTTCCAACCTTGAGGGTCAGCTTCCCTAGCGCACAATCAATCATAGCTCCTGCAGTTGCAAGGAAAGTTCTCCCCAATATGATGGGAGTATCTGAATCAGCCTCCTTCTCCATCACCACAAAATCTGCAGGAATTTCCAAGTTTCCAACCCGAATCGAAACAACTTCTAGGATCCCTATAGGATGTTTGATGCTTCGATCAGCAAGCTGCTGGGTCATTCTAGTGGGTTTCAAGTCTTCAATTGACATTCTCTTAGCAAGGGACAGAGTAATTAAACTGACACTTGCCCCTAAATCACACAAAGCTTTGTCATTTTTCAGAGTATCACAATGCAAGGAATTGAAAAACTCCCTGGGTCCTTCCTCTTTGCTGAAAATTTCTACAAGATGAGTGCACTGCACTTTTCGGTCATGGGAACCATTTCAGCATCCTCATTGGCTCTCCTCTTTGACACAAGATCCTTCAGAAACTTGGCATAGCTCGGCTTCTCACTAATCACCTCTGTAAAAGGTACATTGATGCACACTTTTTTCAACATCTCCACAAACTTCCGAAATTTAGCATCAAGCTTTGTGTTCTTGTAAACTTCGGGGTATGGAAGAGGAGGCATATATGGCTGCACTTCTATCTTTTCTTCGATCTTTTCCTTCCCTTTAGATGTCTGTGGTTGCTGCTTTTCAGCTGCCAAACTAGTTCCTTGATCCTTTCCTACTGCAGGTTGGCGAACAAGGTCACTCTGTTGCTGTTCTTTGCCACTGCGCAGGGTAACGGCGTTGCACTGTCCCTTGGGATTTTCTTCCGGTTGACCTGGTAGTTGCCCTTGAGTGTTCCTAAGCTGTTGGGCATGCTGGGAAATCTGGTTATCAAGATTTTTTGTGTGGGCCTTGAATTGTTCCACATCTTTCGTCAATTTGTTTTGAGAATCCATAATAGCCTTAAGCATGCTCATCATATCCTGAGGAGGGTTTTGCTGTTGATTTCTTTGGTAGCCTTGCTGCCCCTGATTATATGGCAGAGATTGCTGATAATATTGATTGCCCCCTTGCTGGTATGGAACCAATTGCCTATTGATATAATTTGCCTCTGCGGTCATCAACTGCGGGCAATCTTGGAAAGAATGAGCACCATTGCAGGCTTCGCATCTCAAGACGGTTTCTGCAATAGATTTAACCATCATTTTGTCAGATTTGCTGCCCATCTCCCTAATCTGGTGCTGCATGGCTGCCATTCCCGCTTCGATTTTCTAAAAAGTGTCAAGCTGTAGGACACCAGGTGGGTTCCTATTGGTAGTTTCATCAGCCAAATTATCCACTAATCGGCAAGCTTCAGTATAAGGTACAGCCAAGAAATTCCCTCCTGTAACAGAGTTCAAAGTAGATTACCCCGCAGGTGTCGCCGTAACATAATAGGTTTGCAACTGGACCAATGGTCGAACAAAGTGATTCGGGCACCTTGCAATCAGATCTTAATACCTATCCCAAGCTTCCTTGATAGACTCGTCAGCCCTTTGTTGGAATCCTTGTATCTCCAACCTAAGTTTAGTCTGCTTGCTCGTTGGAAAATACTTCCTCAAGAACGCAGTCTCCATCTCAGACACAGAGGTAATGCTATTGGCAAGGAGGCTAGATAACCACTTTTGAGCCTTATCCCTTAATGAGTATGGAAATAGGCGAAGTCGCTTGGCATCATAACTGTAATCCCGGATCTTAATAGTGTCACAATATTGGAGGAAAGTATGCAAGTGCTGGTGCGAGTCCTCCGTTGGTGAGCCTCCAAAGGTTCGAATTTCTACAAGCTGAATAAGACATAGTTTCAGCTTATATTGAGCTACTGTGATCTCCGGGTGGACAATGGGGTAGCTTCGGTTCTCAATCCCTCGAGCAAGCAGCTCATTCATGGGCACATTATTCATTTCATCTTCATTGTCAGCCATTGGAATAGGAATAAGTATCAGTTCTTCTTTTCCCTTTTCTACTTTTGCAGTCGCAGAATGTCTGACTGTGCGACACTGTCTGCTGCCATTTCCAGATTTTGCGTTTGAGATCGAAAAAGAGATTCGGGATCAGTAACAGAGATGAGTTCAGGTTCTTGCTGCAAGTTCCTGAGCTCATATAACCTGAAACCTGAAATTCAGAAAAAGAGAGGGTAAAACACAAACAAAAGCCTAATGAAATAAATCAGTAATTAATTATTCGACGCTAGTCCCCGGCAACAGCGCCAAAAACTTGATGTGGTAAATCTGCAAGTGCACAGTTCGAAGTAGCACACAAGGTCGTATCCACAGGGACTAGGCAAAATAATTAACCAACAGACTCACTCTGTTAGGCAGGAAACAGTAAAAGAGAGTAATTGATTTGAAAATTTGAATTGAAATCGAGCTCAACAATAAAATAAACGCAAATAAACAGTGAGTAGTGTGAAAAGATCAGATTATGGAAGGTCTAGATCAATCGGGGTTCACTACTCTATCCTTTTATGCCCTAATTATCCTCCAGATTCTGCTAACAGGGTGACTCTATTCCGTGTCCGCGAACTAGGCGACACTGTTCGCTAAAGATTTACAACTTTCTATTCGTTTTCTTGATGGGTAATTGCCTAGGGTGAAATTATCAACTTTTGGAGGTATAATTTCGTCTCAGAGGTCTATCTTACCACTGTCGTGGATCAAACCTATTCCTAAGAGCAATGACGTTTTCTGTTGTTACTAATTCCACAATAATCCTAATGCCGTTCAGCACCTAGACTAGAGTTTGTTTATGTTTTTTCAGAATTAAATGTCTCCTGTCGGTACTTAGTTTAACTCCTAAAACAAGTGTTAAAGGTGATCAAGCTTCAAACTCGAAATAAGCATGCATAAACAAATCAAGAAATCGAAATAGAAAACTGTTGGAGGAATAATGAAAACATAAAAAGAGTTGAGTAGCTACATCCCTCCTGATCTAGAAAGAAGGGTTTAGTTCATAGTAAAATAGCAAACAAGCATGGAGGATTTGTTCATGGCAAACCGTAAAATAAAACTAGCAAAAGCTCCACAAAAAGTCTTCTACCTTCCAGCTGCTGTCGACAAGATTCTGGAGTCCCCCATTTCTGTTGTAGCTGACCTCTCTTTAATTCCATAGAAACCCTAGCATTAATTCCTAGAAGTTAGCTTTGGTAGCTAAAATCTAGGATTTAATGTTTCTAGGATTCTTTTCTTCTTTTAGTTGCATGAAGTCATTGACCTAATATAACTCTAATTAAAGAGCCAAAAATTTCCTTTGACGCACTTTAATAAAACTGCAGATTTTTGGTCTGCGGGATTCAACAGTGTGACACCGTTGAAAACTCTTCGTCAAGAAATCTTCATGAATTGGCACCAAACTTTCCAGAATTCTTCAAAGGGCTTCAAATCTTCAAGAATCAAGCCAATTTGCAATAAAAGATACCTGAAAGCATAAACTAATAAGTGGAAGCAAAACTAGTGGAAAACAAGTTAAAAATTATAAATAACATGCATGATCTTAACTAAATGGTTGGCCAAAGGGATATTTTATGTTCCAAGTGTGTATGATATGCACACATATCAGTAATCAGAGTGGTCTTCTGCCTAAAATTTTGGAGTCTCTTCCTTAAATTTTTGCTTCGTTTCCGTACTTGTACTCCTTGTTTTTGTCCTTAGGTCCTTTGTTTTAATGGTTCAACATGGAACCTGATGTTGTTGTACTGCTTTTCAGGACTTGCTACATGGTTTTTTGTGGGTAACATGACATCATGGGATTGGTGGAGGGAGTTTTCCTGTCAACAAATTTTGTTTATTTTTACTTTCTGTTTTGAGGCTGGAGTATTCGCTGTAAGTCTTTGTGTATTTTGCTTTGAAATGCTTCGGCGTCCAAGGCCTGATTCTGCATTGGGTAGAGGTGTGGGCCACCCAATTCCGCTATAGTGTGTTTGAGCTCGGTTTCTCCCCCTCATTTTCTTTTGCGTAAAGTTTATGTTAGGTGTATTTTCCTCCTATGGCTTGTCATGTGGAGCCTCTATGAATTGCAGGAAGGTTTCTGCATTGAGTTGACATGGTTTCGGTGTTGGTAGAACCCTGGTTTGTTCTCAAACCGATTTCTTAGGGCTTTGAGAAGCTCTGGTCCCTGTTGTTCTTCCCCTCCTACTTTTGATCATAATTACCTCGTGCCTTCAAGTTGGACATAAAATGTGACGTTGTTGCCTGCTTTTTCAGGATTTCTGCATTGGTTTTGCAAGGAAACATGTTAGCAATAATAGAGGGAGTCCTTGCAACACCCTAATACTTGTTTTGTTGGTTTGCACAAATTTGGAATATCAGTGAAGTTAGTTGTCTGTGTTTTTATTGCTTCAGTTGAAATAAGGAGCAAGTACTCGATTTCGAAGGGCAGTTGGGCGCCTACTCCTGTTTTCCTTTTTGTTATTCACTCTCTAGCTCAAATGGTCTATATGGTTCTATATGATTTTGCATCTGAAGCTTTGAGATTGTGAGGATAGTTTCTGCGTTTGTTTACTTGGAATACGTTCTGTCGTCATCGCTTCCTAGGATGTGGATGAGGCCTATACTCTGCTCCCGTCCTTTAGGTATTTGTTTGCGAGGTGACTGAAGGTGTTGGAATTTTGTTGTGTTTCTGTTTCTCTTCTGCATTGGTTTGTTGCTGCAGTGAAGGATTGAGCTTTGTTCCTTACGGTGGAATTTTAGACGGGTTTCTATTTGCATTTTCAGACAGATTTCTCTTCCGATGGTCTCTGGTTTTCCTTTTTTTGTTCCGTTTTGGGGAGCTGTTGATGTTTTTCCAGCTTTACATCTGTCCAGTGTTTTTTGTAATCAGAGTGGTCTTCTGCTTAATGTTTTGCAGTCTCTCCCTTAAATTTTTGTTTGGTTTCCATACTTGTACTCCAGGTTTTGTCCTTAGGTACTTCGTTTTAATGTTCAACGTGACACCTGATGTTGTTGTACTGCTTTTAATGACATGCTATGTGGTTTTATTTGGGTGACATGACATCATGGGATTAGTGGAGAGAGTTTTCCTATCTTCAAATTTCGTTTATTTTTACTTTCTGTTTTGAGGCTGGAGTATTCGTTTTGAGTTTTTGTGTTTTGCGCTTTGAAGTGCTTCAGCGCAAGGCCTGATTCTGGAATGGGTAGAGGTGTGGGGCATCTAATTCTGCCAGAGTGTTTTTGAGCCTGGTTTCTCTCCCTCATTTTTTGCGGTAAAGTTTATGTGAGGTGTAATTTCCTCCTATGGCTTATCATGTGGAGCCTTTATGGATTACAGGAAGGATTCTGCCTTGAGTTGACATGATTTCGGTGTTGGTGGAACCCTGGTTTGTTCTCATACTGATTTCTTAGGACTTTGAGATGTTGTGGTTCCTGTTGTTCTTCCCCTCCTACTTTTGACCATCATTACCTCGTGCCTTCAAGTTGGACATAAATTGTCACATTGTTGCCTTCTTTTTCAGGATTTCTACATTGGTTTTACAAGGAAACAAGTTAGCAGTATTGGAGGGAGTCCTCGAAACGCCCTAATACTTGTTTTGTTGGTTTGTTCAAATTTGGAATATCAGTGAAGTTAGTTGTCTGTGCTTTTGTTGCTTCAGTTGAAACAAGGAGCAAGTACTCGATTTCAAAAGGCTGTTGTGGACCTACTCTTGTTTTCCTTCTTTTTATTTACTCTCTAGCTCTTATGGTCTATATGGTTCTATATGGTTTTGCATCTAAAGCTTTGAGATTGTGCGGATAGTTTCTGCTTTTGTTTACTTGGAACACGTTCTGTTGTTGTCACTTCTTAGGATGTGGTTGAGGTCTATACTCTGCTCCCGTCCTTCAGGTATTTGTTTGCGAGGTGACTGAAGGTGTTGGAATTTTGTTGTGCTTCTGTTTCGTTCTGCATTGGTTGTTGCTGCAGTGAAGGATTGAGCTTTGTTCCTTATGCCGAAATGTTAGACAGGTTTCTTTTTGCATTTTTACACAGATTTCTCTTAGGATTGTCTCTGGTTTTCCTTTTTCTGTTTTGTTTTGGGGAGCTATTAATGTTTTTTCAGCTTTACATTTGTCTAGTGTTTTCTTGTAATCAGAGTGGTCTTTTGCTTAAAGTTTTGGAGTCTCTTCCTTAAATTTTTGCTTAGTTTTCGTACTTGTACTCATTGTATTGTCATTAGGTCCTTTGTTTTAGTGTTCAACGTGGCACCCGATGTTGTTTTACTGCTTCTCAGGACTTGCTATGTGGTTTTATTTGGGTAACATGACATCATGGGATTGGTGGAGGGAGTTTTCCTGTCATCAAATTTCGTTTATTTTTGCTTTCTGTTTAGAGGCTGGAGTATTGATAGGGTCTCTGGAGTGTGTCCTGCAAGCGCACAGGGTAGTTGTAGTACTCTATCAAGGTCGTATCCACAGGGACTGGGATGAGTCTGTTACTACTTACCTAAGACAAATTAGGCTTGAAACAATTAAACAAAAACGAATTATGGGATGAGTACCAATCGAAAATTAAATTAAGCAAGAGAATAAAAAGTAATAGCAATGTTGAAGTAGGTAAGGATTAGATTTGGTGAAATCTTAGGCATCCAGGGATTCACATGTCTTGCCTTTATGCTCTAAATTGCTCAACAGCATCATCACAGGTCGGGCCTGTGTGACGTCCTGTGTTTAATAAGATGTCTTGAAGGGGCTCCCAACCTAATGTACTACCAACGACTTTTGATCTTATTGATAGTTCCCTAAGCTTCCATCTACCCCCTGTAACTAGAGTAGACGTCCACTTAGAGGTGAAATTTGGTGTTGGTGCTAATTACCCACAGTCTCTCCCTATCTTCTTTCGAACGGTTAGGGAGTGAAGGCTGACTATTGTTGGTCAAGCTCACTTGGCTTCTCCTTTCGGTCCTTCACCAAGCTGCTACTAGATTAAAGATAGACTACTCAATAATCAATCAAGAATCAGATTAAAAGTGGTGTCATTTTCTTGAGTTTGCTACAACAGGCTAAGACAGTGCTGAGCCTGTCGAGAACACAAGGTCAATTACACAGAACAGTTCTTGCAAGCGCTCTCAACCTATACTGAACCCATTTGTTTTCACTCATAGGTTCCTCCCAAGATTCTCACTCATCCGAATACTTTCGCATCGGTCAAACCAAGGGGATTAAGAGTGGGTGTTGGCTAATTCCTCAATTAGTTCCCAATTTCTTTCAAAATTAAGAGTTAAGGGTTGGTTGTTGTTGTTCTAGCAACTATGGTTTCTCCTTTGGGTCCTTCACCTAGCTACCTACAACCATGTGTGGGTTTGATCAAGACTCAAACATGGAGCAAGTTTGCAACAACCAATCAAGAAAATCGGGCTAAAAACATAAGAAGAGCAATTTATTACACTTAGAACAGAAACATGCTTCACTCCTTCAACCTAAGAGGGATTGTTTAATTCATAATCGAAATTACAAAAGTAATGGGGATAATTGTTGGCATAAGGACTGGAACAAATCTGGAGGTTAGGGACAACACGATTTCTGCCCAGATAAGACTGCAGAATCGTGTTTCCCCTTAAACCCTTTTATTCCAAGAACTTCTGCAAGTTAAGGGTATTTGATCGATGGGTTCTTCCCCCCTTCTTCTTCCTTCCTTCTTCTCTTTTATATGCCCAGATCCTCATCTTCTCTCTTCTCCCACGTGCTGGAAGGTATGGCAGTTGGGCAAGTTGAGCTTCAGTTGTCCATCTTGCTTCTCAAGATAAGGCACCATGGGAGGTGTGCCGAATGGGTGAAATCTGCAAATCTGTAGATTTTAAAAGACTTAGGGGGAGGAAAATGGTTCTTTAATTGTTAAATTCTTTGGGTGTGATGATTATCCCCTCTTTCCCATGCTTAAAGTCTTCTGAGTCGCTCAGGTCATGATTGCAGAGTTGAAAGTTCTGCAAGTGGTGAAGCCCTACAAGTGGCTGAGTTTAATATTCTTATCTTCGCATTCTGGTCAACTGCAGATTCCACAGGCTGAGCCTGTGCTGGGCCTGTGCCTGAGGCTGTATGCGATTACTTCCCATTTTTCTGTGCAATTGAATTCAGTTCTTTTTTAGATTGATGGAGTGGCGTGATGGCTTCGTCGATCCAGACGAAGGAGGTGAAATCCAGTGGATAACTCGTGAGTGGAGGGGGATTCGTTTCCTTTCACTGATTCTGCAATGAACAACAGGCTCGAAACAGGCTCATGTTGTGCTAGAGGCTATTTCTTCGAATTCTCAAATAAAATCACCAAAAATCCTTCAAAATGCACCTAGAATCACTAATCATATAGTAAGGGATGGAATTTAGGAGAATATGATGAAATAATGCAAAGTAAGGCTATAATCATGATAAATTGAGAGTAAAATACATCTAAAATCATGCCTTAAACTATGCATATTTCATGTGCATCAAAATACCCCAAATTGAAGATTTTTCTTGTCCTTAAGCAAACAGAAGAGAAAAGAAGGCATGAATTTGAAAGAAAGTAAAGAGAATTTCAAAGCATCAGATTTTCACTAGGTTTCTCCCTTGTGATGTCCCAATTCAAGCATCCTCTTATTTTTCTTCAAAACTGTATTCGATTTTAACCAAATTTTTTGTCAGTAGTTTTTATCATAAAAATCACAGGAATAATTTTGCAACTGGCCTCCATTCCTTCTGTCATTCGAGGGATTCAGTTAAGGATTGAAAAGCGAAGAACAATACCTTATATGCAGACCCATTACCTCTTGTCTCCACTAATGTGCATAAGTCATCAAGCAGGATCACTAGACTTCATCCGTGTTGTATCGAGGCTGGGTGAGGGTTGTCAAAGGAAGGTAGATGATTTTTGCAAAGGCCGATGGCTTGTGAACTCGATTCTTTTGTTTTTGTTCATGAACAGCATGAGACAGTGTAGTGGCTATTTGACCTTGTATTTTCTGTGGTCTCACGCTATTCGGTAACTGTGTCCCAATACTTCAGCCACTCTTGATGTAACCATTGACTCCAACAGATGGATTGGATTTGTGTTCCTTAGTGGAGTCTGATTTTCTAGATGTTGCCCTTGTCCTTCCTCCCTTTCTTTTTTTCTATTTTTCTTTTCTTTTTTTTTCTTCCCATATGTTTTTCATTTTCTTTTTCTTTTTCAAGGGGCGATGGAGTTCGTGCATCTGGTGGCATTCTGATTTTTATACTGGTTGAGTATGGGTCATCTCTTTTTCTAATCTTGATCATATCTCGCTCACAGGCTCATCGACAGGGTGAGGATGTTTGAAGGAGTTTGTGCCCTTAGACACTGATGGCCCTTGCTTATGGCTGCAAATGGTTGAGGGTGGACTGTGCAGGGTAATTGAATGAAATAGGGGCCATCTTGATTGGCTCAATGGGTTGCAAGGGTTTGATGAGTGGGGTGTGGAATGGTGTAGAGGCTGTTTGTATGCCAAAAATGGCCTAGATCCTTTCCTTCCTTGTAGACTTTGCTTAAAATTTCGCCTTGACAAAGGTAAGGGCCTGTTCTAAGGTAAACTAGCTGAGCCTGTTTGTTTAGAAAAATTCCTTAACATGTTCCTTCTTTCGACAGAGTTCATGGAATGCAGTTGCTTGATTATTCATGTTCTGTTTGTTTTGGAAAAAGTAAGACAAGTCATAAGAATAGGGTCTTGAGCAGAATTTAAATGAAACAAGAGAGAGTGCATAAATATAAGGACAGGCTCACATTGGGAGAAACAAAGTGAAAATAGATAAAAATCGAAATTGCATTACATGAACACTAGAAAGTACATAGCATAATTGCACCTTAAAATACCCCAAACTAAAAAACTTGCAATGTCCTCACTGCAGAAACAAAACAAAAATAGGGTGCAAGAACAAAGTCGCACAAACAATAGAAACACACTGCCGAAATAGAAAAACGAAAGATAAAAGTTCTAGTCTAAGCTATATTCACACAAAAATACCCCAAACTGAAAGGCGCTGTAGGATCGGGTGAAAGTTAGTTCCTGGGCTGTTTCTTCCCAGTTGGTGGTTGAGGTGGTGCTGGCAGTACCCTTGTCAGTGCCCTTGCCATGTTGAGGAGGTTGGTGAGGGTTTCGGTCAATTGGACTTGTTGGCTTGTGTATTGGTTATGGAATTCTTGCATGACACAGGCCTGTGTCTCCCCATTTCTCCTCAATTCTGCGATGCCCCGAGTGATGCTAGTGCACATTTCCCCCATTGAGCCTGTGAGGCGGATCTCTTGGGCGGAAATGCTCTCCTGGAGGCGTGATAACATCTAAATGTTAGTGTTTTTATGATGGTTTTGAATGGCTTTTACTATGTATTCTTGGTTGATTATGTATATACTCTTTATATTATTGTGTATTTTCATGCATTCTGTCAATTAGTACTTCAATATTGCTGATTAAGTATTTTTACAGGAGAAAATCGATTTTATTTGAAGAATGGAAGCTTTTTAACCAAGTTTCGAAACCAGGCCCAATTTAGGAAACTTTCTGCAGTGAGCACAGCCGACTATTTTGGAGATTTCGGGAGTTCTATGCATTGAAATTAAGTACGACTAATTGGAGACGAAACTAGACTTCTAGAGCTTTCTAGGGATTTAATTTCATAATTTTTAGACGAATCTACAAGGAGCAGTAATTATTTTAATCCAGCCCAGGATGCAGATTTTTCTTTGCCAACCCAGGCCCAGTGTTTCGGCGATATCTTGAGCTACAGAAGTCCAATGGAAGAGTTCTTTTCATGAAAAGAAATATGAGAGAATTATCTAGAACTTTGTAGAAGAGCCCAACCCAGTTCGGATGTCTTCTAGGAGTTAAGTGGCGTGCAAGTTTCAGGTCAGAAAACAGGCAAAAGTCCAACTTGGAGTGCAAGTCAAGAATTCAATTTCCATTCAAACAAGGAGAGCCCCACCGACTTCCAGCAGCTAGAGACAGTATAAAACCCCTAGGTCGACATATTCAGGAGGCAGAAGTCAGAGGGCGAAGCTCTGCCGAATTGGTTAGTTATTAGGTCACACACACTAGTAAGGTTAGGGTTTTCACTCTTTTGGATCCTCTAGGTGGTACCGAATTTCTCATCCAATTTCAAAAGTTATTCCCCACAACAATTCAATATTTTTCCAGCAAGATTTGATGGTTCAAAGTCACAGAATCACCAGTCCAATTGCAACAGAAGTCGTCACCAGAAGAGCACAAGTCGACGCCATCATCACCAACACAATCGGCTACCCTACTTCACAACTCTCTCTTTTATTTCGATTTTCTTTCTGTTTAATTGTTTACTTGATGAATTCTTGTGAGATTTTGATGAACTAATTCTCTAATCTAGGATTAGGGATGTAGCCAATTACTTCTATAGTTTTATTATATATGAATTGATGTTTATTCAATTGTTTGTGTTGATTGTTCAATCTATGTGTGCCGAATTTATTATCTACTTTGGATTGATTTTTATTGATTGCAATATGCGAGAGCTGCGTGATTTATGTGATGATACCTAGAAGAACATAGATTGATTGATGCTAAAATATGCGAGAGCTAAGTAGTAATCTTTGCTGAATATTTGATTCAACATGTGAGAGCTGAGGATTAAGAAATTAGAAACAATTGCCCACAATCACACATCAACATAGATATCGATTCCATGTATAATAAACCTAGATAGCAATTGTGTGAACCCCGATTTCCTAGATTGCTTTAGATATTGATAGAACTTCACTTTGGATTAAGTCTGCGATTTTATTTCTTTTTATTTGTTAGTTTCGACATCTCCCTACACCATCTTTCATTTGACTTGCCTAGAAAATCGTAAGTTGTGACATTAGGTAGTACTTATTTCCCTTGTTCCGTGGATCGACCATGATTAGACTACTACACTACATAGTACACTGTGCGCTTGCAGTTAATAATCATTGCATTTACTCGTGAGTTATTTGTGTGGCGTGTTGTGAATTGATGAAGAATTATAAATTTGAAAAAGTCATGCGTAAATAAAATGCATCAAGCTTTTCTGGCGCCGTTGCCGGGGAACAAACGGTTTTAATACTATTGAGATTGCAACTAGATTACTTTAGGTTTTATTTTTTGCATTAGTTTTTTTATTTCTTTTTAATTTATTCAATCGATTTTTGTTTTTCTTTTTTATTGTGTTGTCAATTTTGGTTGATGCCCAAGACGAGACGCGGTGTTTCATCGAGTCCAATTCGTGTGATCAATCCAGAGATCGAGAGAACATTACACAAGCAACTACGCGTGAACAAGCGAAAGCAGAAGCAAGTCGTAGAGCCTGTGGAGTTTCTTCAAGACACTGAAATAGAAGAGGAAGCAAATGTTGTAGCAGATAATTTTGAGACAGTCATCATGGCAGAAGAAGGAAACAAGACATTGCATGACTACACAACACCGAGTTTGGATATCGTGTCGTCGAGCATTTCAAGGCCAGCAATCAATGCCAACAATTTCGAACTGAAGACAGCACTCATTCACATGGTGCAACAGGAACAATTTGGTGGCTTGGATAATGAGGACCTGAATCAACATCTACAAACGTTTACGGGGATTTGTGATTTGATCAAGATCAATGGGGCGACTGATGATGCAATTCGACTTCGATTATTCCCGTTTTCTTTGCAAGGCAAGGCTAAGAAGTGGTTGAAGTCAGGAGCAGCTGGAACGTACAAGACGTGGGAGGAGCTTTCAAAGGCTTTTCTTGCCAAATATTATCCACCTGGTAAAGCAGCACGTATCCAGAGCAAGATTAAATCATTCACTCAATTCGATGGAGAAAGTTTTTGTGAAGCATGTGAATGTTACAAGGATCTTATTCAAGGATGCCCACAACATGGATTACCTGAATGGCTTGTAGTTCAATCGTTGCTTAATGGTTTAAATGAGCCTTTGCGCATGATTTTGGATGCAGCTTCCGGAGGGGCATTCATGGCGCAAGCACTCGATGTGGCGTATCAAAAGTTGGAGACGATGGCGAGTAATAGTTACTAGAGCTCTTCACGATCAAACAACAAGCGAGTAGCTACAATTCTGGAAGTGGAGACAGTGACAATGCTTAATTCGAAGCTAGATTCTTTGAGTCAGTAGGTGAAATCATGTGTTGCTGCTGTTATGCCGAGTTTAATATGTGATAAATGTGCAGGTGCTGGACACAATTCAATGAATTGTCCAACCGAAGACGAGTTGACGATTGAGCAGATGAACTACATTCATCAACGCCAACAACAACGAGGACCCTACACCAACACATAGAATCCGGAATGGAGGAATCATCCTAATTTCTCATGGAGGGAGTCCAACCCGAACCAGCAAGGCAACTTTCAAAGGAACGATTATGGGTAGAAGAGTTCAAGCATGCAAATTCCGAAGAATCAAGACATGGATCTTACAACTGTGATGAAAGCCATAATGGAGACTCAACGTATGCAAGCGGAGATGATGCAAGGATTCAACAATCGGATGGCGAATATGGAGACTTACTCGAAGATGCTTGAGACGCAACTTGCGCAGCAAGCAGAGGCGATCATGAGGACACCAGGAAACCTACCGGGACAGCCCACAGTTAATCCGAGAGAGCAAGTCAAGGCTGTAGCACTTAGAAGCGGCAAGCAATTAGATGATCCCTATCCACCTAAAGAAGATTAAGCCGACACCATCATTAAGCAACGCACCAGCCACTTTTCAGAGATGCATGATGGCGATTTTCTCTGACTACATAGAGAAGATTATGGAGGTTTTTATGGATGACTTTTCCATCTACGGGAAAACATTTGAGGATTGTTTATCTAACCTATCAAAGGTACTTACAAGATGTGAGGAGACTAATTTGGTGCTTAATTGGGAAAAATGCCATTTTATGGTACAAGAAGGAATTGTACTTGGACACTTAGTTTCCGAACGTGGGATTGAAGTAGACAAAGCCAAGATAAACGTGATAGAGATCTTACCTCCACCGAATTCAGTCAAGGCAATTCGCAGTTTTCTTGGACATGCCGGATTTTACAGAATATTCATTAAGGATTTCTCAAAGGTAGCCAAACCTCTTACCAATTTCTTAAATAAAGATGTGCCTTTTTTCTTTGATGAACACTGTACGGAAGTATTCGACAAACCCAAGAAGGAGATGATTTCGGCACCCATCATTCAGCCCCCTGATTATTCACTTCTGTTCGAGATTATGTGTGATGCAAGCGACTATGCTGTAGGCGCAGCCTTAGGACAACGCCGAGATGGGAAGATGCACTTCATTTACTATGCAAGCAAGACTCTAGATGATGCTCAAGTTAATTATGCAACTACGGAGAAGGAGTTATTAGCTGTTGTATTCGCAATTGATAAGTTCAGGAGTTAGCTTTTGGGTTCCAAGGTGATTGTTCACACGGACCACGCTGCATTGAACTATTTGCTCCAGAAGAAAGATGCAAAACCGCGACTTCTTCGATGGATTCTTATGTTGCAAGAATTCGACCTAGAGACCAAGGACAAGAAAGAAACGGAGAACTAAGTTGCTGATCATTTATCAAGATTGCAATTGGAGAAAGACGAGAAGCAAGGAGAGGAGAAGCCGATTAATGACGCACTGCCGGACGATTACCTCGCCATGGTTAATGCGATTTCTACAAAGAAACCTCCTTGGTTTGCGAGTTCGTTGATTATCTATATCGCATGGGATACATTCCAAAAGGATGAGAGCAATTATGATCATGTACAGTATCATGGCGATTTTTATGGGAGGCGATTCACCGAAAAGCTTCATGTTCCACCATAACCGCCCATCCATCCAGTCCAGCTAAAACAACAGTAAAGAACCACTGTGTGGGAGGCAACCTACAATTTAAGGTAGTTTAGTGTTTTGAGTCTTTTATTTTCATTAATTTTTGTTTTTGTTTTTGAGTCTATGCAGATTGCAAGAAGAAGGAATTTTTCGAGGAGAGATCAACCATAATGAAGGGTCAAGACGAATTCTTCATCAAATTAAACAGAGAAGCTTTTCTTAAACTCAAACTTTTACTTTTCTGCGTAATTTGTGCGATGACTTGCTTGAGTGCTTTGTTTTATTTTATTTGTTTTGATGCATTCATATACATTTAGCACTTACCCTTAGCTTCCGATGGCAAGCTCATAACAAACTAGGCTAAATTAGAGGAGACAATTTTTAGGATTTTCTTAATTTTTCTAGCACCCTAGGATTTTTCACTTTTCATAATTCGTTAAAAATATAAAAATAAAAAAAATAGAAAAACACAAAAAAATAGAAAAAACAAAAATTTGGGATAGGATATACCGATTAGTGCACCGTGGCGCAAAAGGAGGACTATTAGCGTGCCCACGGGCTTGGAAAGGCACACCAACCCGAGCGCACCCAGACGCACCAATCGGCACACCCGCAGCTGATGTGCACATATTTCACATAGTATTAAAGGCATGAAAACTTCTTTATTATTATTATTTTGAATAAAAATAATGCATTTACTTATCTTTCTTTGTTTTATTGTTGAATAAATTGCTTGAACTAACAATTATGTTTTCAGGTGTAAAATCGTCCCTCTTCGCTACCGAGAACGATCAATTTCGGCCAAAACTGGAAACCGGGTAGAAACTTGAGCACAGTTCACTCTTTGGCCGATTTCAGACGCCTCAGAAGTCCAATTAACATGAAACCAGTTGGCGATGAAATTAGACATCCATATCTTTCCAGTGATATAAAGTTCATAATTTTTGGCCTTGTGGATTAGGAGCAGTAATTAATTCAATTCAGTCCAGGCGTGCAGGAATCCTGCACTGGCCATCGACCCTGCCTCGGTGTTTTCATCATAACTCCTACTACACAAGTCCAATTTTTTAGTTCTTTATATGAAACGAAAGATAAAGGAATTATCTACAACTTTGTAGAATATCTCAAAGTCTAATTCGGCTGTATACAGGTTCCAAAAGTGCTTGCAATTCTCGGGTCATATGTTGCCAATCATGTGACCCCTTCTAGAAGAGCATCATGGCAACCAAAGGACATGCTTTGTTGGATAATCAAATTGGACGACTTGGAAGGCATTCAAGGAGAATAAAACAGCCTAGAAAGCAACATAATTTCCTGGAAAGAAAGCTCAACCATCAGCACATGCAAAAGAGAAGGAATATTCATGCTAGGGTGGAAAGGCAAGTGACAACCCATCCATTACAACCACCCCACCAGCAATGCCTCCACCATTGAGGCCCTTTCCAGCACGAATTTGGTAGCTAAAGGACCCTAAAGTATGTCATCTCCAAGCTATCCAACTAGTGAAGAAGCACTATAAAAGGGTGAGAGCTGAAGGGGGAGGAGCAACACATTCACACACCTTGAAACCAAAAAAATCTGCTCAAGTTGTTTTCCTTTCATTTTCTTTTGAGATTGTTGTGAGGAAACCATGTCTTTCCCATTTTCATTTGTTGTTTCAAGTTCATTCATGAACTAATTTTTCATTCTAGATCATAGGGATGTAGCCTACCCTAAATTTGCTATGGTTTGATGTACCATTTGTTGCAATTCATTCACAAAGTAATTTTGATTGATTGTTGTGAGCTTATTTCTTGCTTTAAGGAAGTGGCCAGCTTTATTGCAACTTTTAGGTAATAGGTGAAGTACCGAGAGGAGAAGTCTATTATCCGAAAATCATCAATCATCTCTAATCTAAATGCTGAAAGGGTTTAGGTTATCGTGGAATCAGTAGCAACAACAAGCTTCATTGCTCCTAGAGGTAATCTAATTGACGAAAGTGATTAGGTGACTCTTTGAGACGAGACTAGACTAGCGAAAGCGGATAGTTTCATTATAGGTTGCTACCCATCAAAATTCATGTGTTTGGATGCAGCTTTCAATAGTACATTGATCCATAGCAAAGGAAGGGCGGTGAATTCCCGAATGATCTAGGCCTTTTATCATTGCTACTTTGTTTATCATTTTCATTGTCATTTTCTACTTTCTCTTCTCTTTACATTCAATTTGCCATTTGCTCTCTTATCAATCTTCAATTTCAATATTGTTTCTCTTCATTTATTTTCTTTGCCATTAGATTGAATCGATTAATATCTTGCCTAGTCTCTGTGGATACGACCTTGAGTACCACGACGATTCTGTGCACTTGCAGGATTGACCACATCAAGTTTTTGGCGCCGTTGCCGGGGACTAGCGTCAAGTAATTTTAGGTTCTATCTAACTGGCCTTTCCTCTTGTTCACCTTTTCTCTAAGTTTCAGGTATTTTGGGTGCATGACCCATAACACCCGAAGCAAAAGCCGAAGGCTCGAATTTACATCAGAACCCGAAAGGTTGTTCAAAGCAAAATCTAAACAACAAGAAGAACCATCAAGTCTCCCAACAACCATGGCGGAAGGAAATGAACTCAACACAGTGCCCATGAACGAATTATTAGCTCGCCAAGCCGGCATGCCAAGATTCGGAATAGCCCAACCAGCCATAGAATCGGCTCACTATGAACTTAGACCGAGCCTCATCTCCATGGTTCAGCAAAACACCTTTGCTGGAACTCCATTCGAAGACCCTCACCAACACTTACATAATTTTCTTTCTTATTGTGACACTTTCAGGATTAATGGGTGTAGCGAAGATGCAAAAAGGCTCCGCCTATTCCCATATTCGGTGCGAGACAAGGCACAAAAATGGCTCTCTAGCCTCCCACCGAATAGCATCACCACTTGGGACCAGCTCCAGTCCGCTTTCTTGAAGAAATTCTTCCCTTCTTCTAAAGTCACTCAACTTCGAGGAGAAATTCTAACCTTCAAGCAAAGGCCCGACGAGTCCCTCAAAGATGCATGGGAGAGATACCAAGACCTCATTGCAAGATGCCCAACTCACATGATCCATCCTCCCGTGTTGTTAAACACATTCTATGATGGCGCTACACCAACCGGGCAGTCCACCATGAACTCTATAGCCGGAGGAAACTTCATGTCAAAACTCTATCCGGAGGCTTGCCAACTAATGGAGAACTTAGCGGATGAAAGCACAAGCCGAAACCACCATGGAGTATTGCAAGTTGACAAGGTGCAAATGTTGGAGGCAACCATTGCTTCCTTGCAACATCAAATCAAGGAGATGAACACAAAATTTGCAAAGGCATCATCATCAAGTGCACCGGAGACAATTCTGAAATGTGAAGCTTGCAGCGGGCCTCATCACTTCAATGAGTGCCCAAAACTCTATTCAGAGGAAGTGAATTACATCAATAGACAACCCAACTACTTCAACCAGCAAGGAGGGAACCAATACCATCAACCAATGAAGCCATACCAACAAGCATACCAAGGGCAGCAGCACTACCAAGGCAACCAACACAATTCTCAGCCCGATATGGTCACCATGTTTAAGACCATCATGGAGGAGATTTCCCAAATCAAGGCACACAACAAAATCCTTGAAAATCAGATTGCACAAAATGCCCAACAATTTCAGAATGCCCAAGGGAGATTGCCAGGACAGCCGGAGATCAATCCAAAAGAGCAATGTAAGGCTATCACTTTGCGGAGTGGCAAGCAATTGACAAATCCAGCTGATAAGTCCGGTGATGTACCTAGCAAAGAAGAAGAAGAATTAGGGGCAGCAAGCAAGCAACCCAAGGATAAGGAAAACGGAGCTGAACCAGAAGTTCAACCGTACATGCCACCATTGCCATACCCGGAAGTCTATAAGAACACCAAGCTTGATGCACAATTTCGAAAATTCATTGAGATGCTAAAAAAGGTATGCATAACTCTACCATTTACAGAAGTGATCACTCAAATGCCAAGCTATTCCAAATTCCTTAAGGACATCCTCTCGAAGAAAAGAGCAATAGAAGATGCTGAAACAATTCCAATGACGGAGAAATGTAGTGCTCTCATCTTGCAAAAACTTCCAACCAAGCGGAAAGATCCAGGGAGTTTCTCTATTCCTTGCATAATTGGTCCATTACATATTGATAAAGCACTATGTGATTTAGGAGCTAGTGTAAGCTTGATTCCATTATCACTTTCTGAAAAGCTAACCTTTGGGGAACTCAAGCCCACTAGAATGACTTTGCAGCTTGCAGATCGAACAATTAAGCATCCAATTGGAGTTCTTGAAGATATTCCTGTGCAAATTGGAAACATGTCCATTCCGGTAGACTTTGTTGTCTTGGACATGGAAGCCGACACTCAAACCCCAGTGATATTGGGAAGACCATTCTTAGCTACAGCTGGTGCCTTGATCGATTGTTCACAAGGAAAGTTAACCCTCAAGGTTGGCTCCGACATTGTGGAGTTCAACATTCCGGAGGCAGCCAAGAATGAAATGAATGCAAACATGTGTTACCAAGTGGATGCTTGTAAAGATTTGGTAGCTGAAGAAATAGATAGAGATGGACCATTTCATGATCAAACTAACACACTTTTAACCTTTGATGAATTAGGATCTGAAATGCACGAGTACATTTGCTCGATCGGAGATGGACACGAACCTGAAAATTTCGGCAAAGCTGGGGCTGAACCGTTGCAACAAAGTATGAATCAAACGGATAGCAAGCACCAAGCAGCCCCGAAAGTGGAGTTGAAACAATTGCCTCCAAAACTCAGGTACGCTTTCTTGGAACCAAATTCTACTTGTCCCGTAATAATTAATGCTGCATTGACACGTGAAGAAGAGGAACAAGTGTTGTGTGTTTTGAGAAAATTTCGTAAAGCTATAGGATATAGCATTGATGATCTTACTGGAATCAGTCCTAGTTTTTGCATGCATAGAATTCATTTGGAAGAAGGAGCCAAACCTAGCATTGAACATCAAAGACGATTAAATGAGAACATGAAAGAAGTGGTTAAAAAGGAAGTTCTCAAACTTTTGAGTGCAGGGATAATCTATCCGATTTCGGATAGTAATTGGGTGAGTCCAGTCCATGTTGTACCAAAGAAAGGAGGGATAACGGTTGTCCAAAATGAAAATAATGAACTTATCCCCACTAGGACTGTAACCGGATGGCGAATGTGCATTGATTATAGGAAACTTAACTCAGCCACAAGGAAAGATCACTTTCCCCTTCCCTTTATTGATCAAATGCTTGAAAGGTTAGCTAAACATTCTTATTTTTGCTACTTGGATGGTTATTCAGGATTCTTTCAAATTCCTATTCATCCCCATGATCAAGAAAAGACAACATTTACATGTCCATATGGTACATTTGCATATAGACGCATGCGCTTTGGGCTTTGTAATGCACCTGCTACATTTCAAAGATGCATGATGGCCATATTTGATGATTTTCTTTAATTGATTATGGAAGTGTTTATGGATGATTTTTCGGTTTATGGAACTTCGTTTCAGAATTGTCTTGATAACTTGTCCAAGGTTTTGCAACGTTGTGTAGAGTCTAACCTTGTTTTAAATTGGGAAAAGTGTCATTTCATGGTACAAGAAGGCATAGTACTTGGGCATTTAGTCTCACACCGTGGCTGTAACGTCCCGGCTTGTCGAGTGTCACTACAGACCAACACGGGACCTTTCCAACATGCTTTGTCCTCACTCGCACGTTTCCGAGGAGAACTTCCCAGGAGGTCACCCATCCTAGAATTGCTCCAAGTCAAGCACATTTAACTTTGGAGTTTTTCTAGAATGAGCACCGAAAAGGTAGGTGCACCTTGTTGATATAGTTAGTACCCATCAAACCATTTAAGCTACTCTCAATTGTGCAGTCCCATACCTGTACAACCTCGAAATCGCTCTAACTGTGCAGCCCCATCCCTACACAGTCTCAGGATCTCTCTTATTCCGGTGTGGATCGGTTCATTCCCGTGCCCCTCCTTCTAGAAGCCTGCCAGAAGNTGAAGAAGAGGAACAAGTGTTGTGTGTTTTGAGAAAATTTCGTAAAGCTATAGGATATAGCATTGATGATCTTACTGGAATCAGTCCTAGTTTTTGCATGCATAGAATTCATTTGGAAGAAGGAGCCAAACCTAGCATTGAACATCAAAGACGATTAAATGAGAACATGAAAGAAGTGGTTAAAAAGGAAATTCTCAAATTTTTGAGTGCAGGGATAATCTATCCGATTTCGGATAGTAATTGGGTGAGTCCAGTCCATGTTGTACCAAAGAAAGGAGGGATAACGGTTGTCCAAAATGAAATTAATGAACTTATCCCCACTAGGACTGTAACCGGATGGCGAATGTGCATTGATTATAGGAAACTTAACTCAGCCACTAGGAAAGATCACTTTCCCCTCCTACCCAACTCTCGTAGCCTCTTGCTTGTATTGACAATTGTATGTGCCGGTAGAAGTCGTGAATACTGAGCATCATGTTTGGAGCCAGGTAGACGAGTTGTGTGCCTCTCGACATGTCTATCTCCATTGTTCCTATGATGGAACGGTCATCGCCTCCCCATCGGGTGTCTCTTAGGACTACCAGTACATTTGTTCCGGCTTCCCTTCTGTGGAGGCCGTGGACTCGGATCATGAGCAATCCAAGATGGATATGCTCCATTCCTTCTCGCAACAGCTGATCATAGGATTGTCTGTTAATAAATCCAAGATCTCGCTGTTCTCCTTCGCCGGTGACGAGGATTCTTTCTTCTGAGTAGTGTTGGTAGACCCTCTGGGACAGGTCCGACCAAGCAGTGGTGTAGAGGCGTTCAGCCGGAACCAGGTTCGCCCTTCTTCGTTGTGACATGTCCAGCTCCTGTTCTGGGTCCAGGTACGATTCTATATTAATTGAGGGATTCCACTGACATCACTTGTAACAATGTGAATCAAAGATAACAAGTCATCTTTCACAAATATGTAAATGTAAGAAGCGATATAACATGTTACCGGCAAAAAACAAATGTCAGAACCAAGAACACTCTTGCCATAAATAAAGAAACTGACCTCTATCTCCAGTATACACCATGGCATGCAACTCCCCTGCTCAACAATAATTAAAAGAAGCTTCAAATAAGAAAACAAGTCTAGTTTCTCGACGGAGAATACACCCCCAGTTTTCAAAATCAGTAAACAGAAAGATGTCGCATTCCTCTTTCTCAAAATTTATTCCACTTCAATTCAATCAAAACTACAGATCAGTTTCAGAGGTGTATTTCAAGCATTCTTTTTTTTTTTTTGTAGGAATGTTTCAAGCGCATTCTGACCGCTTAAGAAAGAGGATAAAAGAGGGGTAAAACAAGACATCAAGCAGCAACGAAACCTTGTTTCTTTCCCTTCTTGTTTTCAAGAGATCTCTGTCCCCCTTTCATCATCCTTGAGAGGATATCTGCTTGCTTTGTGTTCCCCTCCTCATTAAGACTCTTGATTAATTCCTCACTTCTACTCCAGTCGGTGTCTCCTCCTTTCTGCATTATCTTACAGAATACCGAATATGCATTAAGGGTCTTCCCTGCTGACAAGAGAGCATCCAGCACATTGTCGTGGGTTTTGAAATCAATCTTCAGGTCCTTCTCCAAGCCAAAATCTAACAACTTGAGAGCAGCAACTGTTTTGCTCTTCTCACAAAGGACAGAGAGAAGACTATCTAGATTGACATCATACTGATTTTTCACAAGGAGATCTACTCGTCCAAGTGCTTCCTCGACATGGCCTCTCGTTAGGAGGGCTTCCAGAATCTTAGCTACCAAGTCCTCATTTGCCTTCAACCCCTTCTCCACCATTGTTATCATAACACGACTTGTAGTTTGAACTCTTCCATCTTCAAACAGACTCTCCATCACTGACCTGAATACAGATGCTTCCGGCAGATGCCCATCTGCAACCATACTGTCCAGAGCTGTTTTAGCATCGGCAGGCTCGCCTTTCCTCAAGTAACTCTCGATGAGCAACTTGTAAGCATCAGCATCTCGAGGTACCTCCCTCCTACTCATGATCTTAAGCATTTCAAAAGCAGAATCGGGGGAGCCCTCTTTTGCATGCCCACGTATCAAATTATTGAAGGCCTCTGGATCCTGAATACCCTTTTTCATCAACTGCCGGAAAAAAGCTTCTGCTTTTGCTGTCTGCCCATGGTTGCACAGATAATGGATCATCAGATTGTAAGCATCGGGCTCCATGTCCAAAGTACTCTGTGGCCTCAGGATTATGTCCTTTTCCAAAAGTTTGTCCAACAACTTGACAGCCTGATCATACTTCTCCGCCTTGCAGAAATTCTCCATCAAGACACCATAATGTCCAGCTTCCGTTGGTATGCTCAAGCGAATCATTGCCTTCAGCACATCCGCAGCAGCATTCAGATCCCCAGCCTTGCACTGGCTTGATAACAATGTCATAAAGATAGAATTATCCTTAGGAGAGATGTACTTAGCAACCATCTCCTTCAAAATCTCCCTAGCCTCTGCCATCTTCCCTGCATTACCAAGCCCTGGCAGCAAAGTCGAATAAGTGACAGCATTAGGCTTAATAGCATACGACTTCATCTCCTCAAGCAACTTCAACGCATCATCAATTCTGTCAACTGCAACATACCCTTTGATCATGGTTGTATAAGTGATCACTGTGGGAGCTATATCCTTTGCCTTCATTTCCACAAACAACTTATCCGCCTCATCCATCCTCTTAAACCTATGGAACCCATTAATCATAGTGTTATAGGTGACCACATCAGGTGATATCCCTCTAGCCTTCATATCTTCAAAAAACCTCAATGCGGTATCCAGCCTCAACGACAAGAAGAAACCCCAGAGCATCACATTATAGGTATGCCTTGTCGGTTCAATCCCCTCACCCAACATCCTATTAAACAACCTCTTAGCCATCATATACCTTCCCCTCCTCAAGATCACCTTAAAGATAGCATCGTAACTCCTAGCAGTCCTCTCCACACCCAGCTCGTTCATCTTCAAGAAGATCTTCACCGCCTCCTGGACAATCCCAGCCTTCCCGTAACTCTCAATCAATACCTCAAACATCTCCTCATCCCACTCAACGCCCTTCTTGGGCATATCCAAAAGAATACAACGCGCGTGGTTAAGCTTGGAAGCCTTACCCAGAACCTGAATTATCTTCAAGTGGGTCTCCCGGTTGTGCTGGAACAACCCGGCCCGCTCGACCCACCTGAAGAACTGGAGCGCGTGATCCGGATCGCGCGCCCCGTGCAACACATTGTAGACCAGAGAGTTGTCGAACTCGGGCACCATGTCCCGGATCGAGTTCTGCAAACGGGTCGTCCAGGCCCGGTTCGCCATCATCCTGCATATTATATCCTCTAATTTTTCTGGGTTCTGATGCTTACCCCGCGGGGCTCTCTGCTCCCGTTTCTCCTCCCCGGCGGCTTCGGGTCCGGGTTGTGGATTTGGAGATGGGTTCTCCGGGTTGGGAGGGGATTGGCCGTCTTCGGTTGCGGTGGAGAAAAAGAAGGATTGTGGGAGTGAGAATCTGGGGATGTAGGGGTAAACCTTAGGGCTTAATTTGTAGGGTTTAGCAAGAGTGATATGCGCCATTTTTGTTTTTTTTTTTTTCTTGTATTGGTGGAAATGTGTGAGATGGGTTTTTGGAGAAAAGACTTGAAAAGGGTAAACTATGGATGATTGATGGGTTTTTGCTTCTTGTTACTTGGTTTTGGATCTACACATGTAATGGAAGAACAGAGACAGAGTGGGAGACTTTGGAGAAGACAATGCAGGGCTAGGGTTTAAGGTTCTGTCCTTGTAGATTCGTTGTTCTTGTCTATGGAGTGGCAAAATGTCAAAATGAAATGGGCTTTCTCTTCTATGTACTGGGCTTGATTCTGATCATATGGGCCCATTGATAATAATGTGAAGGTTGGGTTTGTTTTTTACTTTCTTTTTGAGCAACTTTATCTTCTGATAAGAAATTTTTAAAAGAGTTGGTAACTATTAAATCAACATTGTATCAGTTCATCTCTGGTACGTTGAATCTAATTGTTATATTGCATGTTATTGTTCGATAGTTTAACATCATGGCCTATAAACAAAGAATGATGTCCACGGAAATACAAAATTTCAAAAATCTAATCATGCCCCCATAACATCCAATTCTTATTAGATTAATTCTTTTGTATTTTATAATTTAAAAAATAAGGTTCCCATGAAAATTCAGCTAGATTGTTTCACTGAAAAATAGAATAAGATCTTTGATATACTAAAAATTTTTAAAATGGAAAAGTATCAATCAATGTGCTAACAACTCATTAGCACTCTTGTGTAAAAGCACAAGAAAGGTGAGGTGGTTTTTTTAAAAAAATATATTGTAATATAAATATAATCATAAATTTTTACACCATATCCAAAATTTTAAAATTAAAATTTATTATAATTAAAAAATTAATATCTATTTTGATATAAAAATTTCTTATAATTTTTACTTCACCTATTTTGCCTTACCAATAAACAATAGTCATATATCAATGAAAATTTTTTCTTAACTACTTATAACACTCGATCATTACAAATCATAATATTTTACCATTTGATTAAAGAAAATTTTAGAGTTATAGAACTAATTTGACAAAAGAATCTATAGGTTTAGTACTTCGAGGACGTTTTGCTTTTCATATATATAAGGTAAATCATTTTAAGAGATTTCCGTTCGTAGCATAATTTTTTTGGTTAAATAATGATGTTGCATAATTTTAAGGTCATTATGCCATATGTACATACGATGTCATCATATGATGGACATGTCGGGTTTTTTTAACAAAAATAGCATTTAGGACTTATTTGGTTTAACAGACATAGCGAATAGACTCAATTGTTGATTTTTATTGGTTTAAAACTCGATGAATTTTGCCAAAAATTTTAAGGCTCAATTGATTTTTGCTAAAGGGTTTAAGAATAAAAAATTCCTTATCCCAAAAATTATTCATCCAGCTTTCAATTTTTTGAGGTTTTTTTATAAGCAATTTTGCAATATCAATTTGAGTTATATCAAATTTTTTTCAAATTAAATAATGCATGTCTTCCCTTTGAAAGAAACTTATTGGATTGATGTAAAATCTATCTATTGTAACATATAAATAGATTTGACATTTATAATGCATTTGAATAATGATGAGTGAATGAACTCTAATTTTTTATTTAGTTAATTTGATAACTTTTGTTAACAAAATGGACTATATCCATGCTAAGGCTTCCTACATATTTGTGACTTTTACACATTTCATTTTTTTTTTCCTTACAAAATAAGGTAGTTATTGTTACAGAAATTAGCATTGTACTTCTTCAATTGATCCATGATGACCGGCTCTCTGAATTCATTCCCATCCAAATTTTGAATCCTTGTTGCACCTCCATGCAAAATCTCCTTAAGGATAGTTTAAATCTACCCCTAGGGTTATGCATCGACGAATTTCTTTCAGCACTAATTAGCTTTCCTTCAAGTCTCGTACTTTGACTTGTTTGTTAAATGCCCTAGCCATTCCCCTCTAATAGTCTTGCACGTGGTACAAAGCCAGTAACCTCTTTTCGTCTAACAATGCCAGTTGGCCAATTCGTTCCTACACCCATTCCGTCTCAGGAAGTCCACTTTCTCGGGGTCACTCTCAAAGATTACACTTCCAGCTCTTCTGGTAGCACAACTTTCGTACCATAAACTAATAAGTACGGGTGTAAACACTCAAATTTGACCCATTAGTTTATCTATTGGATTATAGTGATATTTTACAGCCTGATATTGATTATATTTGATTATTGGACTTTAATTTAGCATGTTGACCTAAAAGATTGATTAGTGAATCATCTATATATGCATATGCGCAGCCTTAAGGTGGAGGACACGCACCTTCTGAGGGTCGGAGTGACCCAGTATTGTCGTTGAAATGGTATGCTTATGTTTACGGCTTAGGCTGTTGAAAGGCTTGTTTTGTGGAATATCCACTGCTTTATCAGAGTCGGTGTAGACTCTTGATTCTTTGCTTACGTTTCTTGACTATGTGAGTACACTGTTGTTGCTTCTTCCTGTGTTGTTGCCGGGAGGTGCTCTCCTACGGTAACATGTCTGATAGTTCCAGAAATGGAACTAGCCAATACAAGTAAGAACCATCGATCTGAGCTTGGATGTTAAGTATGTCAGGAGATGATCTTATGTGATACTTGTGGATTTGAATTCTTGTTATCTTGGTGATCATGTTTTTTGTGGTCTGATTACTTGAGCTTGAGGATTTGAATTTACTTGTGAAATTATAATATGGATTTAATCTTGTTCGGAGTTCGAGCTGATAATTTCTTGAATTAATTTGAGGTTGACCTAATGGCATATTTGGGAAAATGTCTTTCAATGATACTTGAGGTATTTGACTTGGTTGAGATTTGAGGTATTCATGGTGTTTGTGATTAAAGAGTTTTGATCATGAATTGTTGTTGAAGTTATCGCTTATATGCGGGTTGAGGATGCCGATAGTGTGTTCATATTGAGGTTTGACTTTTAACGGTGATGTAATTGAAGTTTTGATTATACTACTCTTGTTGAGGTTTAGGTTCACTCATCTCTTGTAGATATTGATAATGTTTGGGTCATAAGGCTATATTTGTGAGCTTGTCTTGGGCGATGTGAGTTAAATGTCTGGAGTATGATAGGGTAAGTGTTGGAATGAACTTGTAATATTTGGGTTCTTTATTAAAAGCATTATGATGATCGTGGTAATTATGGTTTGAGGGATATACTCATAAGTTTGAATTATGAAAGGTTGTTTAGGTCTTAAGGAATCCAAGTTATAGAAGTATAATTATAATATTTAGGTAATGATCGGGTTCTAGTGCCTAAGGTATGATCCGAGATATATACTTTTATTTGGCTGAATTGGTGTGTGAAAGAAAAAAAATACTTGAGGTTCAAAACATGAGAGGGATTATGAATTTTTGGTTTTGAGGTATTCACGATGGGAGTGATGACCTTGTTACTTAGGTATCAATTTCGGGTCCTGTTATCTAAGGATATGTTTGGATTAGAAGATGGGATATAATGGTTGAGTGATGATAAATGAAATGGTTTATGGATTCCAGTATTGAAAATGTTGATGATGATTGGATAAGACTTTTGGGTTAGTGCTTTGATCTTATGTGCCATTGATCATGTTTGACTAGAGTCGATGATCGACTTAGTTTGGTAGAGTTCTTGCTTGAGGAAGATAACTTACGTGATTGTTCTACTTGGTAGTTTCGGCCAACGGTGCTTGATACCGGATGACACTTGTTGTGTCAATTAAGCATGTTGTTCCTTGACGTTCGTACGTAAATTTCGAGGACGAAATTTTAATAAGTGGGGTAGAACTGTAACGCCCCGAATTTTCGGTTATTAATTTCTATGAAATTTTCAGAATTTTTCGAAATTTTATTCCAATTTTACCCTCGAGGAATTTCTGGTAATTTTGATTAAGGAAATTAAATTATTATCTTTGAAGGTGTTAGTCTCAAGTTTGAATCATATCGGGTTCGATTCCGTGGAGTTTGATCGTGTTTCGGTGAAGAACGCGGGTATGGTACAGTTGCGTTAAAAATACGTAGTTTCGGTTTAAGGAAGAAGAAAATAAAAAAAAACAAAATAATACCTAAACCCTAGTCTAAGCGGCGTTGACCAGAGGGTTGAGCTCGCCTAAAGACCAAACGGTGTTGTTTTTGTCTTAGGTTGGCCAAACCCTATTCCTCTCTTTTCTTTTCTTTTTTTTCTCCACGCCGCTGCAGCTTGATCTCCTCTCCCCGGATTGTTCTCAAACGGTTACCATAACCGTTGCTCCACGATTTCTCTCCCTTATATCACTCCCTCTTTCCTTTTCTTTTTCTAGTTATTGTTTCTTTTCTTCTTCCGTCCTTTCGATTTCACCCGACCCGATTCTCTCTCGCCGTCACCATCATCTCGTCTTCCTCTCGCCATCGAGGAATGCCGCCGCCTCAGTGCACCAGTCGAGGTTGCCGCCGCCACCATCGAAGGACGAGGCTGCTGCTCGTGGCTTCGACGGAGGACGGGGCTCAAGAGGCCGGTGCAGGATAGGCGAGACTCGACACGAGCGTTGACGCGACGAGGAGTCGCCACCTCCTGTGACGCCAACTGGTAAGCTCACTTCGCCGCCGCCTCAGTTCTCTTCTCTCTTATTCCTTTCTTCGTTGTGCTGATGTGTGTGCGATTGTGTCGTATTGCCGGCGTTGTTGGGTGACGAGTTGGTTGTGTGGTGGTCGGTGTCTGTTTGTTGTTTTGGTGCGGGTGCTCGGTCGGGTCGGCTGTGGTGCGGGTGTGTGGCCGTGTGGTGATGCTGGGGGAATTGGGGGTGGCGGCTGTTGGGTTGCACGCGCTGTGTTTGTAACGCCCCAGTTTTCGTTTTTGGATTTATAAAAAAATTTCGGATTTCGGTAATGGAAATAAAATTAATTTATTTTTCCATTAGATTTATTAATTATAGGCGGTAATGTGTCGCTTTAGAGCTTTGTCGGACCTAAAACGCGTTTCGGGACGAAACACGACGTTTATCGTAGTTTTGGTTTAAACTACGTTGTTTTGGGGTTTTTGAGAAAAAAAAAAGTCAACTGAGGCGGGTTGACCGCGCCAAGCCAACGACGTGTCGTCGGCTGGCGGGTCAAGCCCTAACCCCAGCCTTCTTCTTCTTCTTTCTCCTTAGACTTTCTTTTTCTTTCCTACCGTTGCCTCTCCACCCAGCCGCCGCCACCCTCAACGGCTGTGTCTTCCACTACCTCCCTCAATCACGCCCTCAACGGTCATTTAACCCGCAACCTCCTCCCTTTTTTCTTCTTCATCTTTTCCTTTCCGATTTCTTCTTCTTCTTCTTCATCTTTTCCTTTTCTTCTCCCCTCCAATCGGTTCCTGCAACCCATCTCGTCTTCTCTCTTTCCTTTCACAAAACCCGCCGCCGCCACCCTTAGCTTCATCTCCCTCCTGACGCCACCGTCAACCATCTTGGTGCTGCTGCCACTGCACCGTGTGGAGAGGGTGGTCTTGAGGCACGAGCTTGGGCCGAAATCGCGAGGACAAAGGGCGGGTTGTCGCTGCCTCCACTGGTGAGCTTTTGTCTTCATTGTCCTCTTTCTCTTTCGTTTAAGTTTCGGTTGTCTGTTGGCTGATTTGCATCAATCGGGTTTGGTGTTAATCGAATTGTATGGGTGTTGTCGGGTTTGTGTTAAGGTCGAACGGTGGTGGTGTTTTGTGCGGGCGGTTGTTTTGTGGTTACAGTGGTCGGGTTGGTGTTCGTCGGGGGGGATTCCGAGCTGGTGCGTAGTGGGAGTTGTTTCTCCGGGCAGAGTTGTTGTTTTGTTTTTGGCATCTCGGGTTACTGTTCCGGCGAGGTGACCGGAATCCGGCGAGCGCGCACTGTTCCGGCGAAGGCTCGGGTTCTGTCCAACGAACTGTATTTTCCCTTTTACGACTTTTAAACGGTATTATTCTTGTTTTGTCTCGGTTATGCCATGTATTTAAATTTTGGAATTTATTTACCGAAATACATTTATATTTATATATTTAGTGAATTGCGGTTTACCGAGAGCGGAGAGTTAGAGTGTGTGGCCGGGAGAACTTACCGACACGTAGAGAATTTAGGCCGATTAACCTTGGGCTCGGGATGGTTTTAGGACGGTTTTTAGGAAAACCGAGCCCAGGCCCAATAATCTCAATTTGAAGCTTAGAATGTTTTAAATGGACTTAAAGTTATGGACTTAGGACCTAATCACGGATAATTAAATTCACGGACATTAAGAACGGGGCTCGAAGCCTAAATCCATAATCGGTTAATATTGGCTTAAGGAAGTGGGCCCTCGGCCCGGGATTCTTGTTTAAGGTTTTAGTGGGCTTTTAGGCCCGGGAATCGTTTATGGATTTAGATCGGTGAATCTTAGATTCCTTTTCTTTGGAGTTATCAATGAGGAAATATTCTTTTGGACTTAGACCCAGAAATCTTATAATCGGATAGTTAGGGTCGGTAGTTACTCGATTAGAGCATACCATTAGTATACATACACGTTTTTACTTCTAAAATGGGTTAGTGATTATATTATGTACCGGTATTCAGGCACGAGAGATACCTCGGGAGCTGTAGACTCGGATAGGGAAGAAGTCATAATCTGCATTTTGAGGTGACATTACAAGTCTTTTTATATATGTTTTGTGAATGCATATTGGTGTGGTTTGTTTGTTTACTTGCCTTGTTTGCTACATGCGATGATTGGAATTGTATACCTGATTGTTCTCACATGCCTAATTTCTATATGAAAAACTGTTATGAAGAACTGCTTTGGTGATAGTGTGCGGTTATGGGCCGCAGGCCCGGATGAATCAGGGACACATACAATTCACACATCCCTGAAAGACATAATGTATCTCAACGGAAATGTAAAAACATAATTATGAATAAAATACTAAATTCTACTGTGTATCGGTTGGTAGCCCCGAGGGAGGGTTAGGTACCCTCGGGTCACTTTATGCTGTTTAGCATGGTATCCCAGGGGATGTAGGTGCACCCCTGGAAGACTTGCACTGGTTAGGTGTGTCTGAGTGCACCCTCAGGTAGCTAGCGGCCACTCGAGATTTATCAGTGGTTTTTGGCCTCAGAATCTACCCCTTCTGAGGTTCGACATTTGGGTTTCACACCCTGATCTGATCAGATGCGCTACCGAGACTTGACTCACAGTAGAGGGCCCATAATGATAATAATAATTATAATAATAAAATAACTCATTGAAACTAAATAATAGGAACAATAATACAATAAGATGTTTATGTGTTGGTGTGTGATTCTGATTTGCTTGTATGCTGTACTTGTGCTCGTGAACTACTCACCCTACGAGCATGACTTCACTTTCATGTATACTTAGACTTTTAATGTTCACTGAGTAGGCGACTCACATAATCGCCACTGTTTTTTTTCAGACTTTAGTTAGCGTGCTGTCTCACTTATACTATCGACTCGGAGTTCAGACGCAGACACTTCAGCAGGTAGCTGTGCATCATCTCTCGGTTGGATCCATAGGGCCATATGCATGTTATTTTCCACTTTGATTTTTATTTATTACTTTCAACTTCCGCTGCATGAGAAATAATTCGAGATGTCATAAATGTTTTACCTCTATATCGGCGGTTTGCTGGAGCTTAATTTTGTGATATTATTTCGGCGTGATGCCGTGGTGGCTTACGACTTGATAAGCCGGTTAATCTCATTAATATTTTATGACATCTCGTTGTTAATAAATTTTTATGGAAAATGTTTGTAAGCTGAGGCATTGGTATTCGTATCCCGGATTTCAAGAGTATTTTGGTAACTCTTTTTCATTTAATTATTTTATTTTATAAAATTGGGGTACGGGCCTCCACATTTCGGGCAAAGGCTCGAATTATTGTTCAATGGATTCCGACAGATCCGGTTTTGGCCGCGAGTTCAGGCAAGGATTTGATACCTCCATCCCTCCTCAATTCGTTTAGAAGCTTGAAGTTTATACGTAGTTGAATTGGTTGTTGTCCTGGGTGGTAGTAGATGGTTGTGGCTGTTCTTGTTCTTGGTTGTTGTGGAGTTTTCTGACGAAGTGACCGGATTCCGGCGAGGCTCGGGAATTTTTCTGGCGAGGCTCGGGTGCTGTTCCGGAAGGACAGAATCTCTGTAACGCCCCGAATTTTCGGTATTTAATTTCTATGGAAATTTCGGACTTTTTGGAATTTAATTTCTAATTTTACCCTTGTTGAATTTCCGGTATTTTTGGTCAAGAAAAATTAATATTATTAATTTATTTTCCTTGGAAATATTTCATTTATGTTGGATTAATCTTGTATCGGATTTTTGTTTTGGAATTAATTTGTATTGCAAGGTAAAACACATAGTTTGACGTTGTTTTACCTGATACTACGGCGTTTTAAGGGAGCTAAGGCATAAAACTCAGCTTTGATTTGCGTTTTGACCAAGGGAGGAGAGTTGACCGCGGCTAAGACAAAAACGA
>JAKUCV010002077.1:4111-86516 GCA_028386065.3 Turnera subulata | reverse complement strand
CCTGGTTGTCTGATCAGACGGGACCGAGCTCGACGCACACAGTAGAGGGCCCTAAATAAAATACTTAACCTTAATAACAAAGATGATAATATAAGTAATGATAGTGATGGTTGAAGTCTGGTGATGACTGGTGTTATGTTTTGTGAATTGTTGTGCTCTGTGTTGCTGTTGCCATTGTCGGTGTATTTGTAGTTGATTTTTTTTGTATATTATTGGTTTATTTGTCTGCGGTGAGACAGTGGTTGGTCTCACCCCCTCACAGTTTTACACAGGTTAGCTGATCGTTGATCAGAGGTGCATATCAGTAGGTGGCGGTGCTTTCCTCTCCTCGGGTCGGATCCATAGGGTTCAATGCATACTTGTTATCATTTGTATGGTCTTCCGCTGCATACTCGTTGTTGTGTAATTTGTTGTATAAATGTTCATTGATTTTGTTGTTGACATTGTATCCCGGGTAGAAGCGCATTTTGGTCACTTCACATGATGTATATTCTTTAATGAATAATTTGGGATACAGGTGTCCCGGGAATGATAAGGACAATTTGGTCAATTTATAATTAATTTGTAATTTATATTAATAAATTGGGACACGGGCGTTTCAGTTGGTAGCGGAGCAGGCTGTAGATCTTTGGGACTGTGTTGATATATTTTGTGGTCTCATGTGCATATGTCTGCTCCTTTTTGAGTCGGTTGTTGCATGGTCATATGCTTTCATATAGTGAGTCGTACTATGGATCCGGTGGAGGACTCGCACCTGCTGAGGGTCGGAGCGACCCGGTATTATTGTTGGGTGAAGTTTATTTTGTGGAATGTCCACAGTTTTCTCAGAGTCGGTGTAGACTCTTAACTCTTTGCTTACGCTCCTTGTCTGTGTGAGTAAGCTGTTGTTGCTTCTTCTGTGTTGTTGCTGGAAGGTGCTTTCCTACGGTAACATGTCCGATAGTTCCAAAAATGGAACTGGCCAATACAAGTAAGAACCATCGATTTGCTTTTAGATGTTATTTCTGTCAAGTGCTGATCTGATGTGATTCTTATAGATATGATTCTTGTAAACTTGGTGATCAATTATTTTTTGTTTGACTACTTGAGCTCGAGGATTAGAATTTACTTGTGAATGGTACTATGGGTTAAATTTTGTTCGGAGTTCGAGCTGATAACTTCTTGAATTAAGTTGAGGTTGATCTAATGGTATATGTGTGGGGAAATATCTTTTAATGATATTTGAGGTATTTAATCTTGCTGAGATTTGAGATATTAAAGGTGATTGTGATAAAAAGATGATGACCAAGAATCTTTGTTGAGGTTATAATTCATGTGCTGGATGAAAATGTAGATATTATGTTACATTGAGGTTTGATTTTGAGGTGATCTAGGGAATTGAGAATTTATCGCTAGTTAGTTAGTTGTGTGACAAGAGATACGGTGGTGTTTTAAGTTCTTCATTAAAGAAACTTTGATGTTGATATTAAGTGTGGCTTGGGCGATAGACTTATAAGCATGAGTTATGCAAAGATGTTTGAGTCTTGGGGAATCTAAGTTTTGGAATTATAGCTATGATATCTGGGTAATGTTTGGTTTCTAGTGCTAAGGTATGAACTGGTTATATACGATTTTGGCTGAATTGGTGTGTGAAAAAGGAAATACTTTGAGGATTAGAACATGAAATATATATTATGGATTTTTGGTCTTGAGATATTCACAATGGGAGTTATGATCTTGTTATTTAGGTAACAATTTTGGATTCTTTTATCTGAGGATATGCTTAGTGGATTAGAAGATTGAATATATTTGGTTGAGTGATGAACAATGAAAGTGTTTATGGATTCTGGTATTATCATTGGTGGTGATGATTTGATAAGACTCTTGGGGTAGTGCTATGATCTTCCGCTCTATTGATCATGTTTGATTAAAGTCGATGTTTGACTTGGTATATCAGAGTTCTTTCCTAGATTTGTGATTGATAGACATGATGTTTCTACGTGGTAGTTTTGGCCAATTGTATTTCGATGTCGGATGATACCCGATGGTGTCCGTCCACCACAAGTTTGTTGGACATGTGTGTAAATTTCGAGGACGAAATTATGTTAAGTGGGGTAGAATTGTAACGCCCCGAATTTTCGGTATTTAATTTCTATGGAAATTTCGGACTTTTTGGAATTTAATTTCTAATTTTACCCTTGTTGAATTTCCGGTATTTTTGGTCAAGAAAAATTAATATTATTAATTTATTTTCCTTGGAAATATTTCATTTATGTTGGATTAATCTTGTATCGGATTTTTGTTTTGGAATTAATTTGTATTGCAAGGTAAAACACATAGTTTGACGTTGTTTTACCTGATACTACGGCGTTTTAAGGGAGCTAAGGCATAAAACTCAGCTTTGATTTGCGTTTTGACCAAGGGAGGAGAGTTGACCGCGGCTAAGACAAAAACGACGTCGTTTTGGTCCTGGCCAAATTCAACCCTAACTCTATGGTATATAAAAAAAAACAAACTCTTCACCTTTTCATTCTTTTTTTTTTTTTTCTCATTCTCCTCCTACTCTCCCGAGGACAGCCACCCCTTTCCTTCTATTGTTTTTTTTTTTTTTTTGGGTTTTCCCTCATTCTTTTTCATCTCTCTCTCGTTTAGTTGTTGCTGCCACCACTCATCCTTTGATCTCTTTCTTACCTCGTACCCCTTCCTCTTCTCCATGTTGAGCCGTGCTCGACTCAGGTAGAAGGGTTGATGTCGGGTTTGCTTTGGCAAGCGTGTGTTCCGGGGCTCGAATTTGTAGTCAATCGGGTAAGAAGGCGATGTCACTTCTGTTACCGTTCCTTTTCTCCTTGTTGTTCTAATTGTCGATCCGTTTTAATTGGGTTTGTTGTGTTCTATGGTTGATGGTGGACTGGGCACGAGGTTTGATGCTGGGGTTTTGCAAGCTTGGGTTTGTGCCGAATCAATTTGGGTATTGTTAAGTTCTGGTCGAACTGAGTTTGGACGAGTAAGAACTCATTCCTGATTTTTAGTGGAACTCTTTTGATTGTTGGTCGGGTCGACCATTCAATTGGCACTTTAATTATAGTGGTGTTGGTATTGTACCTTTAGAGTTTGGCAGGTTATTTATAAGTCATTAAAAGTCCTCTATTTTCTGGGTTTACAACTTACGAAATTCCAGGTTCCAATCTATTTCCTAAATCTTTTATTTGCAAGACTTGGTAAATTACGGTTTGGTCTTTGCTTTGTCCATGAATATTAAATTCTTAGAGTCACATCAACATTGTGTGGATTGTATCAGGTCTGAATTATTGCATCGCACATGACTCCTTATGATTTCAATAATTTCTTACCATTAAACTATTAATTAATGACTTAGGATGTTGACACTTACGAGCAGTTGTTTTATCCTAAATGTGAGTTGTGTACTTCAGGCCGAATGGTGCTTTTAAAACTTACTTCAAATTCAATTTAGAAAAAGAAAGGGCCATAGAATGTTTCTGCAATTGTTTCCACGAACCCAATCCATGTTGATTTTGGGATTTGGCGTTCAATTGAAGTTAAATAATCATGCTTCCGATTTTTTTTTAAAATAGCATTCCAGTTTTCAATTATTACTTTTATATACAATTAATTATTTGGGTTGGATTCTAATCCTTCTATAAGGCCATGTGAGGTTAGAGAATGTTAACAGTAAACGAAGTTAGCTGGTCAATAGCATGCTTGTATCTCACGGTCTCATGGATTTGTGTATGTGATTGTGTTAGGTTATAATTATAGGAACCGGTAATGTCAAGGTTGGAGATGCTTATCTTTCAAGATGTTTCTAATATGGCCCAGGTGAGGACTTATAAACCTTTGTATGCATTACTGCCTACAATGCTCGGTTAACTGTCTTGATATATAAAGTGGTATTAATTGTTGGTCTTGAATGCTGTATGTATGTTTGTCTGATGTGCTGATGTTGCTATCTGCGAGTGTATTATGTTGGTGATATCTCTGATGCAGTGTGCTTGATTTGTGAACTGTGTACCAGTGTGATGTAATATGCCTGTCGTGCATGAGTTGTTTTGTGTGTTAGATAACGTGATATATGGTTTTGTGGTTTGTGTGGTGGATTGTGGGCCGGAGGCCCGGATTTGAGATTAAGTTGTTAAATCCACACAACCATGTTTGAAATAACGTAAGGTACAACTCTTAAAGAATAAATGAGAATAACGAATTGTAATAAAGTCTACTGTGGGGCTGTTGACCGGTTGGTTCGAGCGGGAAGTAATACCCCTCGGGATGGCATGCGGGTTAGCATGTGGGCCTGTGATGGCCGGTTCTACCTCCCTCCTTCTACCTCCCCCTTTCTACCTCCCTCTTTCTCTCTCTCTCTCTCTCTCTCTATGGATATGTTGGGCTTCGTGCCTGGTTTATTTGGGCTTCGTGCCTGGTTGTCTGATCAGACGTGACCGAGCTCGACGCACACAGTAGAGGGCCCTAAATAAAATACTTAACCTTAATAACAAAGATGATAATATAAGTAATGATAGTGATGGTTGAAGTCTGGTGATGACTGGTGTTATTTTTTGTGAATTGTTGTGCTCTGTGTTGCTGTTGCCATTGCCAGTGTATTTGTAGTTGATTTGTTTTGTATATTATTGGTTTATTTGTCTGCGGTGAGACAGTGGTTGGTCTCACCCCCTCACAGTTTTACACAGGTTAGCTGATCGTTGATCAGAGGTGCATATCAGTAGGTGGCGGTGCTTTCCTCTCCTCGGGTCGGATCCATAGGGTTCAATGCATACTTGTTATCATTTGTATGGTCTTCCGCTGCATACTCGTTGTTGTGTAATTTGTTGTATAAATGTTCATTGATTTTGTTGTTGACATTGTATCCCGGGTAGAAGCGCATTTTGGTCACTTCACATGATGTATATTCTTTAATGAATAATTTGGGATACAGGTGTCCCGGGAATGATAAGGACAATTTGGTCAATTTATAATTAATTTGTAATTTATATTAATAAATTGGGACACGGGCGTTTCAATCTCTTTCAAGCATTTCACGGTAATTTTCGGGCAATGATATGTGTTTTATTTTGTACATATCATGTACGGTAAATGGGATTCAATCGATGTATTAAAATGAAATGGACTTAGTGAAAAATCGAGTGTGGCGAGTTGAGTGACGCATGGCCGGAATTTCACTGACAACAGGCAGAACCTTTTGGCCATAAAGTGTGGGCTTAGGAGTTGTTTTAATATGATTATAAGAGCGGGCTGGGCTCAGGCCCAATTTATGGCGTTAAGTTTATATGGGCTTAGGCCTAATAATTGGATGTATGGGCTTTAGGCCCAATGACTAATATGGATGTGGGCTTTAGGCCCAACATTGTATTTTGGAGATTAGAGATAATACACTCAATGCCCAATCGATTACAACCAGATTTAAGTTAAGTATGGAACTTGGGAATTTGAGACTCTTTGGATCTAGACCCTGATCTTTTAGTAACGGGCGTAGTGTTACGGAAACTCGGGATCATATTATTGGCAATGCTTTTATTTGATTGTCATGAGTAAACATCTTATATGATGTGTGTGTTCGTAAGATGTTATGGACATTCTTGAGGCGGAACGAGGCTTCGGCTTCCGAGATAGTTAATATGGCCCAGGTGAGGATAGATAAACCTTTATATACATTACTGCCTACAATACTCGGTTAATTGACATGGTTTATATAAAGTGGTAATATTTATTTGTCATTGAATGCTGTATGCTTGTATGCCTGTTGTGCTGATGATCTTACTTGCATTTTGTATCTTGATGATGATACCTTTGATGCGGTATGCCTGATTATGTGAATTATGTGCCGGTGTGATATGATATACCAGTTGGGCATGATTTTATTTGTTATGAGATATAACATATGATATGATTTTTAAGGTTCGTGTGGTGATTTGTAGGCCGGTGGCCTGGACTTGAGAATAAAATGTTAAAACCACACAACCCTGGACATTCATAACGTATGGAACACATAACTCATTAAGTATAACTGAGAATAATGTACAGTAAAAATATATTACTGTGGGGCTATTGACCGGTTGGTTCGAGCGGGAAGTGATACCCCTCGGGATTGCATGCGAGATAGCATGGTATATACGGTTTAGCATATGGGTCTGTGATGACCCGTTCTACCTCCCTCTTTTTATCTCCCCCTTTCTACCTCCCTCTTTCTCTCTGCCAGTGATTGTATTTGGGCTTACGTCCTGATTATATTGGGCTTATCCCCTGGTTGTCTCATAAGACGGGACCGAGCTCGACGCACACAGTAGGGGGCCATAATAAAATATTCAACCCTAATAACGATAACAAGATGATTAATGACAAGTATTGGTTTGAAGTCTGATGATGACTTATATTGTGCATTGTGACTTGTTGAGCACTGTGGTTGCTGTTGCTTGATTCCGGTGTATTTGTGGTTGATTTGTCTTTGTATATTTTGGTTTATCTGGTTGCGGTGAGACAGTGGTTGGTCTCACCCCCTCACAGTCTCTACACAGGTTAGCTGATCGATGATCAGGAATGCATATCAGCAGGTGGCGGTGCTTTCCTCTTCGGGTCGGATCTATAGGGTTCATTGCATACGTGTTATCATATGTATTTGTCTTCCGCTGCATACTTGGTTTCTTGTATATTTTATTGAATAGTTTTACAATAATTATGTTGTTTATATCGTATCCCAAGTAGAAGGGCATTTTGGTTATTTCACATATTATAATTAATTAAATTGAATATTTTGAGATACGGGCGTTTCAAATAAAACATGGATGGTCCAAATTTGGGTGTTCACAAACACTCGTCTTTAAAAAAAACCTAACTTTTTCATTATTCACTCCAAGAAAGATCACTAAACTATATGATAAGTCTTGCTCATGTCCATTCTTAGTCATAGAACTCCTCTCTTTACTTTTTCCTTTTTCAGTCTGTAGTGAAAGATCTCCAAAGCTAAGAAAGCATTATTAATTATAAGATGACTAGGGACAAAGGCACTCTGATTTAGATTGCTGATGGAAGGGAGGACTTCCTTCAACCTATTAGCTAAACCCTTGGCGATGATTTTATGAAATACGTTACACAAGCTGATAGGTCGAAACAGAGAACATAAGGTAGGATTTGAAACATTTAGAATAAGGGCAATAAACATAAACATGGAATTGAAATCTACAAAACTATTATTACTATGCAACAGTGATAGAAATAAACCACTAGGTCCTAAGATGTCCCAGAATTGTTGATAGAAAAGGATAGACATTCTATTTGGGCCAGATGTCTTTGTAGGGTGCACTTGTTCCAATGCAAACTTTATTTCACCTTTAGTGAAATCTTTAATGAGCTCGACATTCATAGAATCTGTCACTTTCTCTTCTATACAACCCAACACCCTTTTCATCTTTTGTACTGGCACTAGATGTGAAGCGATCTTGAAAAGAATCGACCAGCACTGCTTCAAGTGCTTGAGGTCGAGAGTGCCACTGGCTAGAAACTTCCTGATTTTTTTAATGTGATTCTGTTTTCACATTTGGGATGCTTCGTCATGAAAAAATAGCTAGTATTAGGATCACCCTCTTTTAATCAGTGTGCACGCGAGTGTTGCGCTCGCTTGATCTCCTCTTTCTTAATAAGCTCATTCACAACTTCACTGATGGATTTAATCTCCTCATTAGTGTCACTGGATATAGGCAGCGCTTGGAGTTTATCTAATTAGGCTGGGAGATGCTTTAGCTTATTTTTAATACCAACACCATTTTACTAAATCTAAATGTGAGAGAAACAAAGTTACACGCATATTTATAACAATTAAGAGATTATAAGTTTGGGTTTGGAAAGAAAAGAATCCTGGTCGAATAACTTTTATAAAATGTGGAATTTCAAGAACCAATTAAGTACAATAATATTTCTTAAAAAAACAAGATTTTCAATCTCACATTTTTGGCAGCTAAGAATCTAATATTAATCCACGCTATATAAAAAAAAAGAAAAAGAAAGGAGAAAGATGCCATGGAAGCCACCAATAAGATCTGATTGGGTCGAGCCAGATCAAAATGTTGGCTAGGAAAACGTCCTAGAGTAAGATGAGGAGCTATGAACCTTGTAGACCATCCCCATTGGGGTGGTGCGGGGAAGGCCCCAATGACTAAATTTAGATATAAGAGAAGCCGAATGAGTAGTAAATTTATAATTATTAGGAAATTGTATTATTGAGTTGGGAAGAAAAGTAATCCTCCTAACCGAATAACACTTATAAAAATGTGGAATCTCGAGAACCAACTAAACACAATAATATTTTCTAAAAAAAACCAAGATTTTCTATCTCGCATTATAGGCATTTAGAATCTAACATTAATCCACGCCACACACATGCTCAGAAAAAAAAAAAAAAGAGAAGAAAAGTGATCTGCCATGGTACTGATGGAAGGACATTCCTGCTATGGCAACTTGTTTGTACTAGCCACTAGGTCAGAGGGCGTGTGCGACAGGTCGCGCGGGAGAGGGCGTGGATGGGTGCAGTAAATTTATGAGACTACTACTATCTAATTCTAATGTCTATCTCCCTCCTCCCGGGAAGTGGAGAGAACTTTTGTACCATTGGAAAACGATGCCTTAGTAGTTAGTAGTAGTAGTACAACTAGTAATAATCAAAAGAGAATAGCACATGAGCGAGAGAGGGAGGGAGAGATGCATTAAACTTAGAAACTCGAAACTAGAAAGTGCGTCTGTCCACTACTCTCTCATTGTTTTATAAAGTGAAAGAAAAAAAAAGGTTAGAAAAGAATTAATAAACAGCTTTTGCACACTCATTTTGTGGTAAGTGGTAACTCTCTCTCACTCGGAGATAACTCCAGATTTGTTTAATGCCAAAAAAAAAAAAAAACAAAAGAGAGAGAGAGAGAAGTACAAGTACTATATAAGAACCCAAAACCCAAAACGCCTTATATTTTATATTATAGTTTTGATGATATATCTTTTCACCTTCACTCTATCGTTCTCTCTCTCTCTAACAATTTGCACTGCAAACTGTGTTTATTTCTCTTTCTAGCGAACAGAACCCCAAAACAAAAAGAAAAGATATTTAGCTGCCTAGCTTCTCCTAGATCTACTTGGTATTATAGCAGGGGTTAGAGATTGTAGAGCCAAGCACAAGTAGCGACATATTAGGCTTATGGAGAGGTAGAGTTGCAGAGAAGGTAAAAAAAAAATAAAGTATTCTCTTTTTTCTTTCTTTTTTTCTTCAGTTGACAAAAGGTACAAAAACTTTATGCTTGTACTGATTTTGCCTTGTGGGTTTCGAGCCATGCAGTTTTTTGGCATGAGAATTAATGCAAAATGGTCTTTACTTTGGTGGCCTTGTTGCTTCCTAGTGGTGAAAGCAGATCTATGGCTGTGGTTTCTTATCCTGCGAGTTTTCAAGTTAGAGTTTTGCTTCAGTTTCTTTTTTTTTTTGTTGGGTTTTTCGATTTTCAGTTTTTATTTGGTTTATGTTCTTTCTATGAAGATGGGTATTTTTTTTTGTTGTAAATTTGAAACTGTTTTGATATCTCTTTTTATTTATTTATTTATTTATTCCAGGAAGATCTGATATGAGTTCTGTGTTTGGGGTTCTGCATTTTCAGTGGTTTCTAGGATTTGGATTTTGATACTTGCCATGACCTTTTGGTCTACTCCCATTTCTATAGCTAGTCAAGCTTTGGTCTGCCTTCAAATCCTTTGATTTAGAATTTATATGTTCCTCTTGCAACTCTGGCTTCTGTGTTTATGCTGTCGTTTCTCAAAGTGTTCTGAAGTGTACGATGCTGAAATTCTTTTAGCAGGCGGACTTTCTTAACTGAAGCAAAGCTTGGACGGTGGAAGACGCAGTATACTTGAAAGAATTGGTAGAGCTTTTACATGACTTGGGTTAACTGTTCGCAGTTATCAGGAGATGAATATGGTATCCAGTTGGGTGTTGCAGTCATGCGTGAAAGCTGATTTATCAAGCATCCGATTGGTTTCTGATGATCACAGCTAATGTAAATATTTCCTCCTGCCAATTAGCAGTTACTTAGCAACAAACTTTTTACATGAGCAGACTCTATCAGGCTTGACTCGGCAAGGGCATTTTAAACAGTTTCAAGTGCTGTGACATAGTCACCTGTTCTGTTGCTCAATAGGTTTTCTTGAGAGATAACCGATTCTGGTTTGGCTTGCACTCATAATCGTGCTGAATATTAACTTAATGGCATTCCGTTGGAGGACCTGTGCGAGCCTGTGTACATCCTAAGGACATTTTGTCTGAAACTTTAATGTAGTTTATTTAGCTTGGCACTCATTGCGAAGTTCCTTTGTTGCTTGGAATTGGAAGTGCCGTATAATCATCATTCTGCTGTGGAGTGACATCTTTTTGAAAACCAATCAGTTTAATGGCTGGTGAGTCTGTAAACACTAACCATCGGAGGGGTGCTCTTGATCGAGTAACTCCTGTAGTTGGACCTGCGCTTCTAATTGCTATTGGATATGTTGACCCTGGAAAATGGGCTGCTACTGTTGAAGGAGGTGCTCGTTTTGGGTTTGATCTGCTAGTGCCGCTGCTTCTTTCTAGTTTTGCTGCTATTTTGTGCCAGTACCTCTCAGCCCGAATAGGTGTGGTCACTGGAAAAGATCTAGCCCAGGTATCATTTTGTTCCTTTCAAGTTCTTCTAGTTTTTGTAATTCTATTATACCTGTTCCTGTTATGTTTAGTGACTGTGCATCTGCCAAGGTATGTAATAGGTCAGAGATGTTCCTTCAGGAATGAAAATTCTGTATGTCATGCGTCTCAGTTCTTGAGTAGGTTTACCTCTAGCTCTCTGCCTATATAATAGGTCAAGGAAAATATGGAAATAGGTTCTTCTATCAGTTCATGTTGAATTGGTGATCTCCCTCACTATTTGTTGAGTTCCCTTTCCTTGCCATGAAAAGGGAACAACTCCATCCTATACCTTTAAAGATAAACGGGCATATGCAAATATATTTTTTTTGTGGGCAGAAAGCTTAATATTCCATATATAATTAAATAAATAGATGTCTCTCCAGGCATTATTTGGTTCCTATTTTGGTTAAAAATATTCATTTTTTATTTTTTTCTATGAACAATGATGAAATTCATTGCTTCGTTACATTTAAGTATATTTTTTTCCTGTGTTTTGGTTCTTCTCTGGATTAGTTTGCTTTTAAGTTTCTGTTTCCTTCTCCATCTAACTATCTGAGATTCACATGTGCATATTAGCACACATTTATCATGAATTTAAGCTTCATGCCTTTTCTTTTGTTTCCTGCACAATGGCGTAGATCTGCAGTGCTGAGTATGATAGCTGGACTTGCATGTTTCTTGGGCTTCAAACAGCTATGTCGGTGATAGCACTGGACCTCACTATGGTAATTCTTTTGGCATCATTTATTACTTATATTATAACAGAACTAGGATGTTTTGGTGTTAATATAAAGTCACTTTTGTGTCCTTATATATGGATTATTGCGTTGATTAGATTATTGGCATAGCACATGCACTGAATCTTCTCTTTGGAGCGGAATTGTCCACTTGTGTCTTTTTGGCTGCTGTTGATGCAGTTTTATATCCGCTTTTTGCCACCCTTCTGGTGAGTTCATCGCTTGGGTATGGTTCTTCTCTCAGTTCTCTTGTATAGTCGCACATATGACCTTTTTTTTCCAAATGAAATTTCAGGGGAGATGCAATGGAAAGTTATTCTGCACTTGCATTGCAGGCATCATGCTGCTTTTTTATTTCCTTGGAGTGTTCACCAGCCAACCAGAAATCCCTTTTTCCATGAATAGCATGGTGGCAAAATTCAATGAGGAGAGTCTGTTCGCCCTGATGAGTCTGCTTGGAGCTAATGTTATGCCTCACAATTTTTACATCCATTCCTCCCTCGTGCTGGTATTTCCAGTTTCTTCTTACCTTTTCACCCCATCCTCTCTTTGTATTTTGAGTATTCTTTATCATTAACTTCATTGTAACATTGTGAGTATATCTGATAATCACTTATTTGGTGATGCCTGTGTTTTCTGCTATTCCATTCTGCTGGAGAATTTTGGTATTATTTGCGTATTCTGATTTGCCAGTTGATAGTATTTCACTTTTAGATGTTTGTCAGAGCCTACAGCATTTATTTGAGTATCTAATTCCCTTTTTCCAGTTTAGTATTTATACTTCTTGATGTTCTTTTACATATTTTGGTTTGTGTAAAACATAATACAGCACTCTTACTGAATTCTTTCTTGATGGATTTTTGTTTCCAGGAAAAACAATTTGTTTTACCTGTTTGTCTCTTGACTGATAAATGTTACGAGAGAAAGAACTCTCATTTTGTCTGTGTTGAAATACGATTAACAAATGGGTTGTTTGTATTGTGCATGTGCTGATATGGAAGTCCTATATCTGGTGTATAGCATGTATTTAGTGTCTTCACATCATCTAGCTTTCAAGTTGTTGGACATATTCTCTCGGTCTAACATGGGGAAACAAAAAATTACCTGTCGATATTGGCTTGTAGTCATGATTGAATCTAACCATCCCTCTGCTTTTATGCGCACAAAGATACAAAACCTTGCTGTAGGTTGGCAAAGACCCTTAGACTGACAGGACAGATTCTCTTAATTCTGGCTTTTATTTGCCCAGTCAAGCCAGTAGATCTACCCTGTTGGAACTATAGTAGAAGTTTTGAATGTTTATGTATCTTTTTCTGAGGCTCACAAGTTGTGTGATTAAGAAAAATCATACTGAAGATAGCCATAGATATTTTGGCTGGATTCAGATCCATGTAGCTGTTAGAGTCTATCTGAGTTTTTGCGGTGCTGCCAGTTCCCTGCACTGTGACTGAAGAATTTGAGTAAAATCTAGGTGCAATGCAACTGGCAGAGAAATCCTTAATACTCGTGTGAACTGGGAAATGATTAAGAAAGTTATCAGTTGTGATAATATACCTGGCAAGACTTGGGTTAAACTGCTAGTAGTACCATGATTGATATGGTCGAGTGCATTTTTAAGCTGCTTAATTTGCTTGAAGGTTCTTCCGTGCCGTATATTACACCCACCTTACATAAGTTATCTTGTATTTCAGGTTCTCCTGCGTCATTAAGTCCACCTTCAATTAGTTGTATTGCATTTTGCCGACTAAATCTCCATCTTGCATGTCTAACTGCTGCTGTTTCATTCAATTATGTTGTTTTTTTTGTGATCATTCATTGATAGGTTTCCCTTATTCCACTAGGCTTGATTGGTATTCATACTTAATATGCAATGAAATGTAGCAAATTGTTTTGCAATGAAATCCACTAAACCCTTAAAACCATTATATTGAGTCCTACTGTTTGATGACATAGGATGTTATCTGATGCTGTTGAATGAACCCATGTCAGGGTGACGTGGTACGGCTGCCACGTTATTATGCAGGCAAAAATGTTCTGACAAAATGTTTCTGTAAGAAAAAGACTTTTGAAGTCCTAAATCTTAACATTTTTTTCTGAATCAGTCCTGAAGCTTCAGATCTCTCTCCCATTGTATTTTGTACTATTCAGTACTATTGCATATTTTACTGTTAATGTATTTTTAGTTCTTCAGATTGATTCTTGTGTTTTCCTTAACATGTTTCCAAAAGAGTTTCCCAAGTTTCATGCTAGACTTTCTTACACATCTGATATCTTTGTTATTCTTCCAGGAACATCAGGAGCCGCCAATTGTTTCTAAGGATGCCTTGTGTCTTCACCATTTGTTTGCCATTGTATGCATCTTCAGTGGCATTTATTTGGTGAATTATGTACTTATGAACTCAGCTGCAATTGTGTTTCATGGCACTGGCCTTGTATTGCTTACCTTTACTGATGCAATGTCACTGATGGAACAGGTATATTTCCTTCCTATTCAAAGTTGTCTAGTGACTTATCTTTTGAAAGTGTCGAAATACTTGGTAATTATCTATCTGAAATGTTGTTTCAGGTGTTTAGAAGTCCCTTAGCTCCTTTGGCCTTTTTACTTATTCTGTATCTCACAAGTCAAGTAACAGCATTAACCTGGAATCTTGGTGGCCAAGTAGTCCTAAATAATTTCCTCAGACTGGACATACCTAATTGGCTTCAACATGCTACGATCAGAGTTATGGCAATTGTCCCAGCTCTTTATTGTGTATGGACTTGCGGAGCTGAAGGAATATACCAGTTGCTTATATTTACTCAGGTTATGGTGGCTCTACTGCTTCCATCATCAGTAATTCCCCTTTTCCGGGTTTCTTCCTCTAGACAAATAATGGGTGCCCAAAAAGCTTCTCAACTTTTGGAGTTCTTGGCACTAATTACCTTACTAGGGATGCTCGTCCTCAAAATTATTTTTGTGGTAGAGTTAGCTTTTGGGACTAGTGATTGGGTAGGGAACTTGAGTTGGAACTTGAGTAATTCGTCTCTCCCTTATGCGCTCCTTCTCATCACTGCCTGTTTATCATTGTGTTTGATGCTCTGGCTGGCAGCTACACCTTTGAAATCTGCAACGATGTTAGATGCTCAGGTTTGGAGCTTGGATGCTCAAGGTGGTAATCCCCTATCATCCTCACTGAGAAAGGAAGATCTTTTGGGTGACAGATATAACGGAGAGGAATCAATTCGACGGCTGGAAGAATCGCAACAGCAAGCAGAGAAGCCTATACAGATTTGCTCAGATATAACAGTTGCAACTGATGAGCTTGATTTGCCGGAGACAATTATGGAGTCTGATCAGGAAATGCGATTGACAACCATTGAGGAGAATCAGCCTATTACACTTAACTGCTCGCCACAATCTGATTCCAAATCTGTGTCTGCAGCGGTTAATATGGTTGCAGATAGTAATAATCTGGATGCTAAGCCTGATAAAGCTGAATCAGAGTTAGTTGAAAAGACAGTGGGTACAGAGGGAGACTTGCATACTGGAAAGGATGATGAGGAGAGGGATAGCTGGGGGACTGAAGAATCATCCAAAGGGGTACCTGGAAGTACATCTTCTTTGACATCTGATGGCCCTGGATCATATAGGAGTCTTAGTGGGAAAGGGGACGAGGGTGGCAATGGTGCTGCTAGTCTTTCGAGATTAGCAGGCTTGGGCCGTGCTGCCAGACGCCAATTAGCTGCAGTTCTTGATGAGTTTTGGGGACAACTGTTTGATTTTCATGGGCAAGTGACTCAAGAAGCAAAAACAAGAAAACTGGACGCATTATGTATTGATTCAAAACCTGCTTTCTCCCTGAAAGTGGACACTCATGGAAAAGATTTCTCTGGGTTCTTATCTCCTGTTGGTGGTAGAGGATCTGATTCGCTGCTCAATTCAAGTCTATGCAACTCTTCTGAGCAGTTGAGGATTCAAAATAATTTTGACTCGTCATATGGAGTTCAAAGGGGATCATCCTCATTGTGGTCTAACCACATGCAATTGCTCGATGCATATGTACAAGGTTCCGGTCGCAATCTTATGGACCCTATGGAGAGGCGGTATTCTAGTGTACGAACTCTACCATCTTCTGATGTGCAAGGTTCCAGCCGCAATGCAGTGGAGGCTAACGAGAGGCGATATTCTAGTGTCCGCAGTCTACCAACTTCGGATGCCCGGGATTATCAACCTGCTACCGTGCATGGATATCAGATGGGTTCCATTGTCAATAGAACTGCCAAAGACAGAAGTTCAAGTTGCTTGAATGGTCAAATGGAGTCACCTGGCCCAATGTCCCCTTCATTGGGATCTAGAAGCTATAGGGATCCACTCTCAGTTGCCCTCGGGCAAAAACAACCAAATGGATTAAGCTCTCCACAACCTATGGGATTTCAAAACGTAGCAGTATCTAGAAATAGCGCGTTGCTATCTGAAAGACAATATCAAGACGTTCGCTCTCCTGGGTCATGTGAAAGTGCTGGGATGGCAACAAGTACAAAGAAGTACCATAGCTTGCCTGACATTTCAGGACTTGCTGGTCCGTATAAGGAACTATATATGGCTGAGAAGAGTACCCAATGGGACAGTTCTGTTATTTATGGATCATCAACTAATAGAACCAGTTATGATTCTTCTCCCTATTCAACTACTGGATCAGGGCCGGGTGGTTCAATGGTTTTCAATGGTTTATCAAGGGGATATGGAGAGGCTTTTGATGGCCTACCAAAGGGGTATGGTGATGCTTTCAGTAGCCTGTCATTGTCCAAAGGGTATGGAGATGCCTTCTTCAATACGACTCCTGGTCGTGGATCCCTATGGTCAAAACAGCCATTTGAGCAGTTTGGTGTGGCTGACAAAGTTCGTGCTGATGAGGGAGCTGCAGTAACTAAGTCGATTTCTGTTACACGCGAGGCTACTCCTGTAGTTGATTCAGAGTCCCAGCTTCTTCAGTCCTTTAGACGTTGTATCCTGAAACTCTTAAAGTTGGAAGGATCTGACTGGTTATTTGGGCAGAGTGATGGAGCTGATGAAGAACTAATTGATCGTGTTGCTGCCCGGGAGATATATATATATGAAGCTGAAACTAGAGAAATCAGCCATGTGGTTCAAATGGGTGAACCACACTATTTATATTCAGTTCCTCACTGTGGTGAGGGATGTGTTTGGAGAGCGGATTTGGTTGTAAGTTTTGGGGTGTGGTGCATTCATCGGGTTCTTGATTTGTCACTCATGGAAAGTCGGCCAGAGTTGTGGGGGAAGTACACTTATGTGCTAAATCGTCTTCAGGTGAACTTTTTAAAAGCCTTTTCATCCACTTTACATTACGCTTGCTTGATATGACCTTGATCCCAAGATAAGTTCTATGGACTTGATTTTTTACTGCTTTTGGTTGTGAAATAGGCGGCCTGTTGTCCTATGCGGAGCTGGGGAATGTTAACTGTTTTAACACATAACACGCTTCTTGCATGTGTTCATTCATGTCTAGATCCAGTGGTCCAGTTGATGGACTTTATCTCTGCAATAAGTTATCTTTGTCGACTAAGTTTCTTTCTGAACTTGTATTGCCACATTTTACTTGGCATCTTTGACAACTATCTGGGTCATAAAAATGTTTCTGGAAGCTGCGATATCTTTGACATTCCAATGTGTTGGCTTATGCATATGTGCTTGCAGTCCTCTGATCCATGCAGAATCTAAAACCATTTCATCATTTCAACACTTTTCATTTGTTAACCTGATGGCAATGTGGTGTGGTTAATAGGGGGTCATAGATCTGGCATTTTCAAGGCCTCGGAGTCCAATATCCCCATGTTTCTGCCTTCAAATCCCAGCAACACACCAGCAAAGGTCAAGCCCACCTTCAAATGGGATGTTGCCTCCTGCTGCAAAACCAGCCAGGGGGAAATGCACAACTGCAGCAATGCTTCTGGACTTAATCAAGGATGTGGAGATGGCGATATCCAGTCGCAAAGGGAGATCAGGAACTGCTGCTGGGGACGTGGCATTCCCAAAAGGAAAAGAGAATTTGGCTTCAGTGCTGAAGCGCTACAAGCGCCGGTTATCCAACAAGACAATGGGGGGTGGTAAATAGACGATGACGGGTTTGAAGAAAGGTGTCTAACATCATCTGCTGCTGCCGCTTACAGCTTTTGTCTTTGGGTTTGTCAAGTTTGCCTCAACTGGGTGACAAAAAATGTGGCTGTTTAATTTTGGAAAGCAGCTTTATACTCTAAAATCAGAGTGCTCGGTTGTTGTTCTCTCCCTCTTGCTCTCTGTTGTCTATTAAAACTGCTGCTGCTGCTGCAGATTTTATTTTTCTTTGTATGTTATGTATACATAGGACAGGGATTACTGGATATCACATGTAATTGCAGCAGAGTTAAAAAGAAAATGGGTAGAAGGGTGGAAAGGTGGTGATTTCAGTTTTGGTTTCAGCTACTCATTCCGTCAAAAGGTAAAGAAAAAAGAGTAAAAAAGAAAGAAAAAAACGCTGTGCTCCACAGCAATGTAAAAAACTCACCAAGCAATTTTTTTTTTTTGGGGTACTAAGTTTTATGACCGGCACATAATTTGTAGCAGCTTACTAGTACAGCTTAATTCTATTATAAAATGTCGTGTTGTGAATTTGTTGGGAGTTGCGATAGTCATCCATCCAAAAGTTGTTTTGTTAGAATTAAATTTAAAACTTAAAAGATCCTTGGAGTTGGTAAGAGTTTCGTCTATCGACCCATAAATCCCATGTAACATGATGCATACGATTTTCCAATAATGTAATGTAGAATGGGCGGGCGGGAGAACTTTTGCAACATTGGGGGTTCGATCTGCAAATGTGCCCAAAGTGGCTAAGCTAGCTACCGAAATGAGTGGTCCTGGCTTGGAGTGCTCACACACCTTACGTTAACACTAATACTAATACTAATGGGCTTTTGATCCCAAAAAAATACTATTGAGCTTAACATAAATAGTTTAAATTTTGCATATTGGAATTGTTGGATTTTGATCAGTAATAATGACATACGGATTTTTAATATAGTTCATAGATATGTATGCTACTTATTAGTTGGATTTGACTTCTAATGAGAGGAGAGGTGTGTGTTTAGGAATGATAAGAGAGGTGAAGTTTATGGTGGGATGTAAGTATAAAAATGTGAAGAAATAAAAGGGCATTTATAGTTGGAATGGGATGATACAAACAAATAAGTATGATTAATTTTAAAAGATAAAATCAAAGAGATGTTATGTAAAGGAAGATGATATTAAAATTAAGACAAATGGAATTGTGGAAGATAAATGGTGGAGGTTAGGTGTAGGGATTAAATATTTACCGATGGTAAATTCAGATATGGTAAAAACAAATTTTAGCGAACGGCTGTTACATAAATGCAGGTAATTCTAAACCAACCTTATCATATGAATGACCAAATAATTAATTTTCCTTGTGTGCAAGCAGATGAAAATTCATTGGATTGAAAAACTTTTGGTTTTTTAATGAATGACCAAATTTTTTTTTAAAATAATTATGTGCATCATTATTGACTCAGAATGGCCAACCGGTCAAGCCAATTATTCTTTTTTTTTTTGTTTAACTCATTAGCTAGCTTTAGGCTGGTCCAGCTTCTGGTTAGACATGATAAATTTTAATAATTCAAATATATGTATAGTACAATCCAGAGGATAGTACATGTAATTTTTGCATAACTTATTTATTACCTGGTGGTAATTTTTGTAATATAGAAATATTCGACATCTCTTTCATTCATTGTCTCAATATGATATTCGTTTAAACAAATATCCTTAAAACTCAACAAATTTTCAAGTTTAGGACGATCTGGTTTTTGTGAAATCAGAATCTGGGGAAGATCTGGTTTTGGTGAAACTAGATTCTGGGAGAGTGAGTGTGTGATTTGAAACAAGTTTGAGGATAAGAAAGGGAAGAAGAGCTAACACAAGAGATTTAGAGTGGTTCCCCCTCGTTAGGTACTCCACTACCTAAAGGTTCCTTCCTTTAGGATTTCAAAAACTCACTATGTTTAGGCTTTTACGGGTTCAACCTTAACCTTTACAAGCTTTTACAGGATCAGCTCTAACTTAAGCTTTTCACAGGATCAACTCTAACCTACACTCAAGCTTTTCATAGGCTCAGCTCTAACCTACCCTCAAAACTAATCCTAGCTTTGAGTACCAAGCAAAACTAATCCTAGCTTTGAGTACCAAGCAAAACTAATCCAAGTCTTGCTCATAATCACCTCAACAAGATAAGCTCAAGAGTGACTCACTCAAGAGGTATTTATAAAGGGTTTAGCACAAAAGATTCTCACAGGGTAAGCTCAATGGATTCTCACAAGGTAAGCTCAATTTGAAATATAGAATCTTTCAGAGGTATGGTTCCAGCAAAAACCATATCTTCAAAGCATAGAACCTTTCAAAGTGGCTAGAACAACTTTCAAAAGTGAACCAACTTGTGTTGGTCCCAATGCAGAAGGGCTGGGGTCCCTTAAGAATCAACCAGGGTTCAAGTCCTTGTGATGTGAATGGAGCATGCATAGTTGGTAGTGCCCACCTTAAGAGGTGCCGATCGAAGCCCGGGAGAGATTAGTCTCGTGTCGATGAGGATACTCTTCTAGTATAAAATAAAAACAACTTTCAAAAGTGTTGTGAGTCCTCTTATATACTTCTGAGCCTTTGGGGAGAAGTCTTCTAACGGCTCCTTGAATCTCCAAGTTGACTTGACTTCACAATTACTCCAAGTTGGGACCACTTCTTTATGTCAACTCCTTGGTCAAAAAGTATTGCTACTTGTGGAAAGTTTGGACCACCATCTTTGAGAGATAACATCTCCTTGAACATCTCTCTTACTTGCTCTTTAATCTTGAACGCCAAAAATATGTGTGAGGACCACTTAGCAAGTTGCATCTCATTGGTTGCAAAGTGTTTCTTTTTTCGGCAAGTTTGGACCACCAAGGAGACCATCTTCATGGTAGATGAAAGAGAATATTTGCTGCACATTTTTGAACCTTTTCTCTTACTTGTTCACCAATTCTGGACGTTGGAAGTGGGATTTAAATGCCTGGAGGACCACACACAAGTTGCTGGAAAGTTTGATAGTGACAGCTCGCAGATATGGTTGCAACAAAAATCATCTGTCGTGTTTCTGAGATATGGTTTATGAGAAACCATAATTCCTCCTTGCAAACTTAATCAACACAAGACATATACCATGCATTCTTTTCGAGCAGTTTGTTAATCATCAAATTAATTCCAAACCATCACTAAACATGGTTAGTTTCATTAATTAAGCTTAAGAGGTGATTAGCCCATGTTTAGGCCAACAGTTTAATATTCACATTAAAAAATATATAATAGATATAGGATATTGCAAAATAAAAATATCTAAAGGTAAAAGATAAAATAAATTAAATGAAATAAATTATAACATATGATAATATAATAAAGCTAAACATAAAAATAATAAAAAAATTATTTTGCAATTTTATCATATAAATATATATTCACCTGCACCTTCAGGGTAAGCAAGAAAAATAACAACATCTAGAAATAAATCCATCTGGAAGTTGGCACCATGGTTATCATCTTAAATAAAATTGGTTTCAACAATCTTAGATTTCCCTTCAGAGACACTTGATAAAGTTTTACCAAATGCTTTGCTATACTCCATGTTCGTGCCCAATGGCGTATTCATTATCATTATACTGTCGCATTCGTTTTAGTGAATGGAGCAAAGCCAGTTGGACTGGATTCACGATTTTTTTTTTAATAGCTTGTTATTTTGTTCAGCCATAAGGAGGCATGAAATTAAATTCGAAAATTTCGTGAAACATTTTTCACGGTATTGCTATGGCAGGAGCACATTTGATGTATGAAAAGTAATTTTTTTTCTAACATATCAACATCAGTAATATTTTCTCCACACAATTTTATCTGAGAGCTTATTCAAAACATAACTAAATTATATTCATGCACAGATTTAAAATCTTTCAACCTCAGATGCATACACTTATAACAAGCTTTTGGGAGATTAACCATCTTTTGTGTTGGCCTAAACTTGAGCTAATCACCTCTTAATGATAAAATGTGATTTAACCATGTTTATTCATGGTGAATAATTGATTTTGATGATTAACAAATTACAAGTGTGCTTTGAGTTTTTGCCTTGTGTTGATTTTAGCTTGTAGGAGGAAATATGGTTTCTGATCAACCATATCTAAAAAATACGCCAGATGGTTTTTGTAGCAACCATATCTACGAGCTGTCACTTTCAACCTTTCCAGCAAGTTTCGTGTGGTCCTCCAAGCACTTAAATCCCACTTCCAACGGCCTGAATTGGTGAACAAGTAAGAGGGAAGACTTTATGGAAGTGCATATGACTTTATCACCTAACTCCTACTCAACTTTTGAAGGTGGTCCAAACTTTCCATTTATGGTAATAGTTTGCAACCAAGAAGTTGACATGGGGCAATGGTCCTAATTTGGAGCAATAATGAACTGAAGTCAACTAGGAGTTCAAAGAGCCGTTGTAGCTACTTCACCCAACTCAAATTCTATAAAGAGGATCCATTAATCCTCTGGAAAGGCATCCCAGCTATTGTGTAAAATCTGAGTTTATACTTGTGCTTATTTGGATATAAAGATTTGTTTTTTTTTGCTTACATTGCCAAACACATTCAAAAGGTAGTTTATAAGCAAGTCTTGGTTTAGATTGGTTGGGTACTCAAGTCTAAGATTAGATTTGAGGGTAGATTAGAGCTTAGCCTATGAAAAGCTTGTAAAGGTTTCAGCTTAGCCTAGAAAAGTTTGTGTTTGTAAAAGTTAAGGTTGAACCCGCAAAAACCTAAGCATAGTGAGTGTTTGAAATCCTAAAGGAAGGAACCTTTAGGTAGTGGAGTACCTGGTGAGGGGGAACCACTCTAAATCTCTTGTGTTCACTCTGTTCTTCTCTCCTTACTTAGTTTCGTGCTTCAAAACACTCATTAAGTGTTACCCGGATTTGGTATCACAAAAACCAAATCTCCACTGTCCGAAAAAGTTCAAAGCTTAATTCACCCCTTCTCTCTTAGGCACTTTTGGGCCAACAATTGGTAGCGGAGCTGCATTCTCAGTTCAAAGGAGTAAAATCCAGAGACAAAGATCATAGCTTTTGAGGATACAAGTGTCAACAAGGCACCATACTTTGATTGGGCAAGCTTTGATTATTGGAAGTTTCGGATGAAGATCTTCATTGAAGGAAAGGATATTGAAATGTGGTATACTGTGAAAAATCCCTACAACAGACTTACAATGGATATGCAATTCTAGACTGATGATGAAATAAGGAGAGCAAAGCTTGATGCTCAAGCCAAAACTTCTCTATTGTGTGGAATCAGTAGAGTGAGTTTCAAAGGGTCAGATCTTGTAAAACTACTCATAAAATCTGGAGGTTATTGTGCATCACTCATGAAGGCACAAACCAGGTTAAGGAATCGAGGCTCAACCATCTTATGAGAGAGTATGAGCTATTTCAAATGATTACAGGCGAAACCATCCAAGTGACGGACCCTCGCTTTACCATACTGTGTGACAATCTTACAGCACTTGGAAAGGTGATGACTCATAGAGAAAAGGTTGCAAAGATTTTGAGATCACTTCCCATGGATTGGGAACCTAAAGTGAGGGCCATTGAAGAAGATCAAAACTTGAATTTACTCTTGTATGATGAGTTGATAGGCAAGCTGATCTGTCATGGTGGTAAGATTGTGGATCCGAAGAGGAAAGATGTCAGTTTGAATGTGCAGGAACCAAATGATGGTGATGAAAGCGATTATGATGTGGCTCTTCTTTCCAGAAAATTTGCGAGGTATCTTAAAATGAAGAAGGAGCTCAAAGAAAGGACTTTTAAGGATGCAAGAGCTGATGAGCCTAAGAAATCGACCAGGTTTTCAAATCTGAATGTCCTCACTAAAAGAAGGGAAGATCTGGTTTTTCAAAAACCAGAGGAAAGAAAGCTATGGCCGCTTGGGATGATTCAGATTCCTCCAACGACTCAGACATGGAGAAAGAGAAAAATCTATACTTCATGGCACATGAAGAGTCTGAGGTAACTGATTCTACTGACTTTAATCTTGATGAATTACTAGAAGCATTTGATGAGTTGTATATTAAATCTAAGCAAGTTGTTAGGAAAAATAAAGAGTATAAGAAAAAAATTGACTTACTTGAGTTTGATGATGAAGCTCATAAGAATGCTTATGAAAAACTTAATCTTGCCAACTCTGATGCATTGAAAATCTATGAAGATTTGAGAAGTGAAAAATTTGCTCTAAAGAATGCTTATGATGAACTTGAAAAGAGGTTTGCTAGTAAGAGTGATATGTGCAATGAGCTAACAAAAGAAAAAGATGCTCTTGAGAAAAAAGTTACTGACCTGAAATCTTCTCTTCAGAAATTTACTGGTGGAACTAATAATCTGAACATGTTGTTAGGACAACAAAGGCACTCGGTGCAAAAAGTAGGAATATGTGCAACAGATATGGTTTTTAACAAACCAAATCATTCTGTGCAATTTGTTAGGACATAATCTAGTGTGCCATATAAACCTGACACTTCACATAAGGTTTTTAATAAATCATATAATTTAGTGAGAACCACTAGTCCAAGATCGAGTATGTCACATAGACCAAATTTGATTGCTAACAAACCAAATAAGATGAGGATGTCATATAGATCAATTCTAGTTGCTAACAAACCAAATATGAGAGTGCAGCCATACAAATTTAGAAGAAACACTTACAAATACTCATCTAGGAAGAACATGTACACACATTATCATGCACCACGTATTACATGTTACTATTGTCGAAGGAATGGTCATGGTATAAGAACTTGCATGCTAAAAAAGAGAGATGAAAATGTTAGGTATGTGTGAGTTCCGAAAGGTACCAAACCTAACCCCAAGGCACCCAAATTAGTTTGGGTATCTAAAACCTAATTATTTTCTGCAGATGACAGGGGAAGAATGGTTCTTAGAGAGTAGATGCTCAAGGCATATGACCGGTGAAATATCTAAGTTCTCGTCCCTTACCAAGAAAGGCCGAGGAAAGGTAACTTTTGGGGACAAGTCCAAAAGACAGATTCTCAGGTTTGGTAATATTGACTTTAATCCTTCCATTGAACATGTTTTATTTGTTGATAATCTTAAGTATAATCTGTTTAGTGTTAGTCAACTTTGTGATAAAGGATATAAGGTAAATTTTGCATCTAAATGTTTAGTTACCGGTACCAGAAAAGAAAAAATGTACTCTATATCCTTTAATGATGCTACTAATTATGGGCTTAAGTGTTTAAGTGCAAGAACAGAAACACCTACATTGTGGCATCAAAGGCTAGGACATGCGAACCTGGAACTTATCTCTAGATTATCAACTAAGATGTTGGTAAAAGGACTGCCCGCATGAAATATGAGAAAGATGCTATATGTCGTGCTTGCCAACTTAGAAAACAGGTTAAAAGTTCCTTTAAACCCAAGCATGATATTTTTACATCTAGATCACTTGAGCTGTTACATATTAATCTATTTGGTCCTATGAGAACTATGAGTTTAGGCGGTAAGAGAAATGTGTTTGTGATTGTTGACGATTATTCAAGATATACATAGGTTTTCTTTCTTGCTCAAAAAAATATCATGCTTGCTATGAATTTGGTACACTTGTTAGGCGTTTACAGAATGAAAAAGGTTATAAGATTTAAAAAATAAGAAGTGATCATGGTGGAGAATTTGATAATTTAGTCTTCAATCACTTCTGTGAATAAAGTGGCATAGTCCACACTTTTTCGATTCCTAGAACACCTCAACAAAATGGGGTTGTAGAAAAGAAAATTGAACCTTGCAAGAAATGGATAGAACTATACTTAATAAGCACAAGTTACCTTCACATTTCTGGACAGAGGGTGTGAACACAGCATGCTACATTTTAAATAGAGTATCTATGTGTTCTTTGATTGGAAAGACACCGTATGAGATATGGTTTGACAAGAAACCAAATATTGCTTGCTTTCGAGTTTTTTGATCTAAGTGCTATATTCTAAATACAAAAGATAACTTGGATAAGTTTGAAGCAAAATCTGATGATGGAATATTTATTGGTTACTCTACAACAAGTAAAGCCTATCGAGTCTATAATAAGAAACTATAGTTGTTGAAGAAATCATGCATTTTATTTTTGATGAAATTGACCCTTGTAATCTAAGTAATGATGAAGATCCAAATGTTATCCCTGAAGCTCAACCACAGGTTGTAAGCATTGACATCTCACCTGATGAAAAGGAAGATGATCTACCTATGTTATTTACACAAGATGTGTCACACCAACAACATGGCATTCTGCCAGATCTGGTTGGAGAAAAACCAGATGTAACTTCACAAGCTTCAACTTCACAACACATTCCTGGAAATTTCAGAGCACCTAGAGGACTATCAACAGATGCTATTCTTGGTGATATCTCCAAAGGAGTGACTACAAGATCCTCCATGCATAATGTGAATACACATCTTGCATTCTTGTCACAAGTTGAACCCAAAAATGCAAATGAGGCCATTCAAGATGAAATTTGGGTCAGTACCATGCAAGAAGATCGGAATCAATTCCAAAGAAGTGATGTACGGGAGCTAGTACTAAGACCTCTAGAATATCCTGTTATTGGAACAAAATGGGTCTTTAGAAACAAGCTTGATGAATCTGGCATTGTGGTAAGAAACAAAGTAAGGTTAGTTGCTCAAGGTTATAATCAAGAAGAAGGTATAGATTATGATGAGACCTTTGCTCCTGTTGCTAGGTTAGAACCCATTCGCATGTTACTTGCTTTTGCATCATTTAGATCATTTAGACTATATCAAATGGATGTTAAAAGTGCATTCTTAAATGACTTTATCATGGAAGAAGTTTATGTTAAGCAACCACCCGGTTTTGAAAGCTATGAATATCCTAATCATGTGTATAAACTTAAAAAGGTACTATATGGTCTTAAACAAGCACCTCGAGCATGGTATGATAGATTAAGCATACATTTTGTGTCCAAAGGCTTTAGAAGAGGAAAAATTGATTCAACATTATTTGTTAACTCAAGCGAAAATGATGTGCTCATTGTGCAAATATATGTTGATGATATCTTGTTTAGTGCTACTAATGATTCTCTTTGAAAGGAATTTGAGAAGCTTATGTACAGTGAATTTGAGATGAGTATAATGGGTGAACTCACATATTTTCTGGGATTTCAAGTGAAACAACTTGAAGGTGGCATCTTCATAAATCAAGCTAAGTACATTTGAGAGCTACTAAAGAGATATGATATGGATGCAACCAAATCAAGTCCTACGCCTAGGAGTACATCGACTAAACTTGACAAAGATGAAAATGGTAAGGATGTTGATATCAAGATGTACGGAGGCATGATAGGTACTTTTCTATATCTTACTGCCACTAGACCTAACATCATGTCTAGTGTGTGTTTATGTGCTCGATTTCAATCTTGTCCTAAAGAATCTCATCTTAGAGCCATAAAACGCATCTTTAAGTACTTGAAAGGAACATCTTCATTAGGATTATGGTATCCCAAAGTCTATGCTTTTACTTTGACAAGCTATTCAGATGCTGACTTTGCAGGATGTACATTAGACAGGAAAAACACAAGTGGAACTTGTCAATTACTTAGATAATCCCTTGTGTCTTGGTTAAGAAAAAAGCAGAATTCGGTTGCTACATCTACCATTGAGGTTGAATATGCTGCGGCTGAAGCATGTAGTGCTCAAGTCCTATGGATGAAGCAAACCTTATTGTGAGGACCCGACCCAAAATTAATTGAGCCTCCTCACCTATTCCTTTACACCTTCTTCTTAGCCTCACCCAATATCTTCGGAGTCGCCACCCGAATTTTATTATTGGACAAAATTCGGGAAAAACGGGTCTTGAATCCCAATGACTCCGTTTAAAGCAACCGATTAGCGAACCAAAGATATTGGGCCCTGGGATTCGTCATGGATGGGAAGGTGTTAGGCACTCATCCATGTTGGGGTGAAACTTTGTGCAATTGAAGAACAATTGTATGCCTTGTGAAAGTGTGTGTTGTGTGAAAAAAAATTACATAAAATAAAATAAATCAAACTGAAACAAAAGGAAAAATAAAAATAATTGGGCTTGAGTTTCCACCTCTAGAAACCACCTACGTACCCCAGCGACCGGGTTCAAAGCCTAAGTAGTTCTTGATATGGAATCACAACAACAATTACATCATCATTAGCATCATCAAATCATCAACAAACAGTAAACACAATGGGATTTAGGATTACCTCTTGTAGCCCTCCTCTAGCTCCTTGGTTTGGGTTGTGTTCTTCACCCACTTTCTTCCCACTCTTTAACTCAATCTTTGATCCCTTCTTATTCTACCCTTGCTGTCCTTTTGTTGATGCTACCCATGAAATTTCTTCAGAGTTTCTGCCTAAGAATATTTCTAGATTCAGAGAGGTAGAGTTTCTCCAAGCACTAAAGCTTGTGGGGAGTATGTGTGGAAGAGATTGTGTGTCTTTTGGATCTGAGTGGGAGGTCCTATTTATAGTGTTCTGGAGAGTGTAGAGGTTGTGAACCTCTTAATTATCAAGATTATGGCCAGAAATCTGGGCCAAAACCGTGTAGAATTAAATTAGAAACAAAATCGGATAAAAATCAGCTTTCTGGGACCCATGACCGCCATGTCCGGCGGTCTTCTCTTGGATGGCAGTCAGGCCTGGCGGTTATCCTTGCATTACTGCCCAGACCTGGCGGTCATCCCGAGATGGCCGCCCGGCTCCCCTGGATTTCACGTGTTCTTTCCATTTTTGGTCCCCAATCCCCCCAATTCTGCCATGATTTGATCTAACCGTATGATTAACCCCTAATCAACTCAGAAATTCCTCTTTTCTTAATTAGTACTTCTCCCAATCATCCCATGACTGATTGATACACATTAGATCCTATTTTATGCAAAATCATACCAAAAATACATTTACCTTTTTAAAGGATGATTAAATTCTGATTTCCACGAAAATCAGAGCTAAAATTAGTCAAGTTGACATGCTCTACATTTGGTTTCTGCCTCAAACTTTAGTTTTGGCAGACCATCAACCAAATCTTTCCTTGACAGAATTGAGATGAGTTCGAGGTTTGCATGCCCAAGCCTCCTGTGCTATAGAGTTGGAGTATCTGTTTTTCCATTATAGCACTTGATCTCAGGATTAGTAACATCATTTAAACATATAGAGTATAGATTACCAATTCTTTTTCCAACAAATAAGACATTCTCATCATCAATTCTACTCACAAGACATCTTGATGATTCAAAAGTAACTCTGAATCCTTTGTCACAGAGCTGACTAATACTAAGTAAATTATACTTAAGATTATCAACAAGAAACACATGCTCAATAGTTGGATTAGCACCAGTCTTACCAATACCAAGTATTTTTCCTTTTGAGCTATCACCAAATGTAACATTACCTCGGTGTTTTGAGAGAAGGGATGTAAATTTTGATGGGTCACCTGTCAAATGTCTTGAACAACCATTGTCAAGAACCCATTCATCCCTTGCATCCTATCAAATGATCAAGTTTTAGGTACCCAAACTAACTTGGGTCCTTCAGGGTTAGATTTGGCTCCTTTTGGAACCCAAATATATTTAACATAGTTGCTTCTCTTCCTATGAAAACATGATCTGATTGTATGACTAACATTTCCACAATTATAGTATGTGTTTTTAGATTTATGTGAGTGCTCATGATGTCTCTCCCCATAATGTTCATGATATCTAGGTCTATATGGTGTTCTAGATTCTGCTTTGACAAATTTGACTGGCAGGTTTGGCTTGTTAAAAATCATATGTGTAGCGCCTATTCCACTTTTGTCTAGTGAATGCCTTTGTTGTCCAAGCAGCATATTCAGGCTGTCTCTTCCTTTTGTGAACTCATCTAAGGAGCATTTTAGATCCTCAACTTCAGCCTTAAGTGCATCATTTTTCTGGATCATCTTTTCATAATTACTCAAATTGCTAGCTAACTTTTTCTCAAGATCATCATATGCATTTTGAGCAGCAAGTTTCTCTTTCTTTAATGACACACAAATAGACAAGCTTTCAGCATGTGCACGCTCAAGAGTTTCATATGCAGTTTTGTAAGATATATGATCAAATTCAAGCTGATCAATACGTTTCTTATATGCTATGTTTTTCTTAAGTGCATGCTCATACTTGTCATGCAATTCTTCAAATGCATCTTGTAGTTCATCAAAAGTTTAGTCAAGAGAATCATTTACCTTAGAATCTTCTCGAGCCATCAAATATAGATTTACTGCTTCTTCAGAGTCAGAGTCACTTGATGAATCCAAATCATCCCATGTTGACATAGCTTTCTTCCATTTGTTCCTAGGGAAATCAGATTTGGCTTTTTGATATGGACATTCTGACTTGATATGGCATGGACGATTGCAGCCAAAACACACCAATGAATCTTTCTTTTGTTAACTTGATTTGGCACCTTGGAAACCCTTTCCTTTCATTTGCCTTCTCTTTCGAAGAAATTTGACAAATATCCTGGTGATTAGTGCCATATCCAGATCATTGTACTCATCACTTGAGTCTTGGTCCGCCTTCAGAGCCAAATCTTTCTTCTTTGGCTCTTTTGGTTCCAGTTTAGAGCCATGAACTATAAGCTTCCCAATAAGCTCGTCATAAGTGAGAGTGTTCAGATTCTGAGCTTCTTCAATAGCTGTGACTTTTGGCTCCGACTCATTATGTAAAGATCTAAGGATTTTTGCCACTTTATCTCTATAAGTAATAGGACTACCAAGTAAGGCTAACCCATTGCAGAGAATGGTGAAGCGTGTATCCATCTCTAGCACAGTTTCTTCAGCAGCCATTTGGAAGAGCTCATAGTCCCTCATTAGACAATTGAGCCGAGACTCATTTACTTGATTAGTTCCTTCGTGTGTTACACAAAGAAGCCTCCATATTTTATATGCTATGCTACAAGAGCTAACCCTTTGAAATTCACTTTCGCTTATACCACATAGTAGTATATTTTTGGCTTGTGCATCAAGCTTGGCTCTCCTTAGCTCATCTTCATACCAAAATTACATGTCTCTTTGAGGTCTGGCATAGGGTCTCTGAAAAATATTCCACATTTCAAGATCTTTCCCTTCAAGGAAGATCTTCATTCTAAACTTCCAATAATCAAAGTTCACTCCATTAAAGTATGGAGCTTTATTGACACTTGTACCTCCATAAGCCATGATCTTTTTCTCTGGAAATTAATCCACAAAATTGAGAACGCAGCTCCGCTACTAATTGTTGGCCCAGAAAAGGCTAATAAGGAGAAGANTACGATAATGAAGACAGAAAAGCAAAGGACACAAGCAATTTATAGTGGTTCCCCACTCAGGAGTACATCCATTACCTAAAGGTCCTTCCTTTAGGATTTCTAACTATGCAGTATCTTGGCTTTTGCAGGCGAGCCAAATAACCTATGATACACAAGTTTTTGCAGGCTGAACTTGCTAAACCTAACCCAAAGCTGAACCTAGCTTTTGTCTACCCAACAAGACTAACCCCTAAACCTTCTGATTATAACCTCTCAATGATCAAAGCTTCAGGAGTGACTCACTCAAGAAGTTACACAAATTTGCACAAAGATAATCTCACAAGGTATGCTCTTTTTCACAACTTAGAATCTCTTGAATGGCTAGGTTGAATTGTTATGATTCTTCAATCTTCTATTTATAGATTCTTAGTATGGGAGGAGTGTTCTTCAATGGCTAGATTGCTTCCAGGTGGTGCACAAGTTGACTTCTTTCTTCAATTAAGACCTATCAACGTTTGGCTGTTGGCTGAACCCAAACTGGTAATTACTTCAAAATTGTTAATTAATCTTCAAAAAGTATCCCAAAAAATGAAAGTGAGGACCACTAGCTCTTTGAGGCATGAAAGAGGATGTGAGGACCACTTTTCTGACCGTTTTCTGACCCTTGGTGACCAAGTAAATCCGTTAGTTGACTTGCTTTAAAGACAGCTACTTTTCCGGACCACAAGTCCAACTACCTAGAGAGCGACACTTTGGTTCAATGGAAAAGCCACGATGAAGCCAAATCTTCATGGTATTTGGTTTCTGCGAGAAACCAAATTTTCTGCAAATGCTTAAAACACACAAGGGCTTTCCACAATGTTTGTTAATCATCAAAACAATAATATAGGCATTGAATAATCATCATAAATATACTAAATAAGATTAGTCTTAATTAATTACTTAATTAAGCACCTAACACATGTTTTGGCTAATAGTAGCCTACACCCACACTTTTCCTATTTATCAACCACACATCAAAATTTACCTCTTTTCTACTCACTTTACCATAAAAACTCAAAATAGAAAAAAGATATATTTTATTCTGATTTTTCAAGGAAAATTAGAATTAAAATTAGCTGTAGGTAATTTGCAATTATGGATTGCTATTGCTGGAGGGTTCATAACTTATTGGCCCGGACTTTAAATTTATTTTTAGCCCAAAATTAAATCATCTCAATAATAATGGGTCCAAAAAAATAAAAAGGCCACACAAATAAAATACCCATATTCTATCAAATCAGACCTATAATATATCTTAGCCCAGGATTAAATCATCTCAATAATCATGTCAAAAGCCCAAATCAATAAAATACTAATATTCTATTAAATTAAATCATGAATATATTCTAACCTAAGACCAAATCTTCTCATCAATCTATAGGCACAAACACATCCACAATCCAACATAACAAAATATCGAGTAAATGACATATTTAGGGTCTGTACTATTTCAAAAGTATCATTTGGGAGTCTGTACTATTTTTTGTCCCTTTTACGGGTCTATACTCTTATTTTTCGTCCCCTTTAGGGGTCTCGGGCAGTCCACGTCATCAGCGGGGCTGCCCGAGACCCCTAAAAGGAACGAAAATTAATAGTACAGACCCGTAAAAGGGACAAGTAATAGTACAGACCCCGAAACAATATTTTTGAAATAGTACGGACCCTATATATGCGAAAACTCGTGTACTAACCCTTAGGAAAACTACCGTAAAGTCGAAAATAGTCATAACTTCTTGTCTGGAACTTGTTTTGGTTCAATTTTTTTTTTCTCATTATTATTTTAACATGGTCTAATAGATAGTATCAGTCTCCAGGCTTAGCTCAAAATTTGAAAAATTAGCATAAAACTCGTGCGGTAAATTCGAAAATGGCCATAACTTCTCGTCCGAAACTCATTCTGGTTCAATTTTTTTCCTCGTTCTTATGTTAACATAGTGTAAAGGATAGTATTAGTCTCCACTCTCCATGAAATTTGAAAAAAAAAAACAGAAAATTGATGTACTAACCCCTAAGGAAACGACCGAGAACAAGAAAAGGGCCATAATGAGTTATTAGTTCCAGACGAGAAGTTATAGTGTCTGTACTATTTCAAAAGTACTGTTTGGGGGTCTGTACTATTTCTTGTCCCTTTTACGGGTCTGTACTCTTATTTTTCGTTCCTTTTAGGGGTCTCGGGCAGCCCCGCTGATGACGTGGACTGCCCGAGACCCCTAAAAGGAACGAAAATTAAGAGTACAGACCTATAAAAGGGACAAAAAAAAGTACAGACCCCCAAACAATACTTTTGAAATAGTACAGACCCTAAATATATCATTTACTCTATCTGTGGGTCAATTTTGGGTGTTCACTGGCATAAGTCCAAATGTACTTATATACACATACACCAGAATGGGTAAGTTCCGATAGAAAGATAACCACTAATAACCAAGTGGCCTACAGCTCTAGGAGGGGTGCTCTCCTCAAGGAATAAATAATAATCCAATAACCTTAGGATATAATCCCCAAGTTGCTAGCTCTGTGAGGGGTGCTCTCACCAAATGAATAAGATAATGACATCAAAGAAACCAAGGGTGGGAAGGTGTTTGGGTCAAAAAGAAAATAGATTGCAGATTACTAGAACGAAAAGAAATATCTACTTTTAGAATTAATTTTTTTGGAAAAAAATATAATAAAATAAAAGAAAAATGAACATAATAAAGATTGTCTAGTTCGGGTCAGGTTTCAGTTAGGATTTAGGTATCCACCAGATTTCGGGTCGGTTTAGGTGAAGAATCCGGGTAAAAAAACTGACAATGCATTCATTTAAGGGGTAAAACGGTCAAAATAACCAAATTAGGCAAATCCGACTTAATTGAGGGATGTAATGTAACCAAATTGAAACACAGGTATGAATTGTGATAGTCAAGAGCAACACAGGTACCAAAAAAGGCATTAGTCCGTTTTTGCACAGGTTAACTGATCGATGATCAGGAGTGCATATCAGCAGGTGGCGGTGTTATCCTCTCCTCGGGTCGGATCCATAGAAGTTCACTGCATACATGTTATATGTATTGTCTTCCACTGCATACTCGTTGTTATTTAATTTATTGTATAATTCTACATTGATTATGTTGTTTGTATCGTATCCCGGATAGAAAGAGCAATTTGGTCATTTCACATGTTATAATTAATTTAATTGGATAATTTGGGATACAGGCGTTTCAGTTGGTAGCAGAGCAGGCTCTAGATCCTTGGGGATGTCTTGATATGTTTTGTGCTTTTATGTGCATGAGTCTGCTCATTTTGAGTCGGTTGTTGCATTGTCATACGCATTCATATAGTGAGTCGTACTATGGATCCGGAAGAGGACACGCACCTGCTGAGGGTCAGAACGACCCGGTATTGTTGTTGAAAGGATATATTTACCTTTACAGCGTAGGCTGTTGCAAGGTTTAGTTTGTGGAGTATCCACTATTTTGTCAGAGTTGGTGTGGACTCTTGACTCTTTGCTTGTGTTTCGTGTCTGTGTGGAACTGGCCAATACAAGTAAGAACCATCAATTTTCTTTTGGATGTACATCCGTTAAGGGATGATTTGATATGACACTTGTGGAAATGATTCCTGTAAACTTGGTGATCATGTTATGTGTGGTCTGATTATCTGAACTCGAGGATTTGAATTTAGTTGTGAAAATTATAATATGGATTTATTCTTGTTCGGAGTTCGAGATGACAATTTCTTGAAATAATTTGAGGTTGACCAAATGGCGTATTTGGGGAAATGTCTTTTAATGATATTTGAGGTATTTAACTTGGTTGAGATTTGAGGTATTGATGGTGTTTGTGATTAGAGAATCTTGATCATGAATTGTTGTTGAAGTTATCGCTTATATGCGGGTTGAGGATGCCGATAGTGTGTTCATATTGAGGTCTGACTTTTAAAGGTGATGTAATTGGAAGTTTTGATTGTACTACTCTTGTTGAAGTTTAGGTTCACGAGCTAAATGTGGATATTGATGATGTTTGGGTCATAAGGCTAGATTTGTGAGCTTGTCTTGGGTGATATGAGTTAAATATCGGTAGTAAGATAGGGTGTATGTTGGAGTGACCTTGTAATATTTGGGTTCTTTATCAAAAACATTGAGATGATCGTGGTAATTATGGTTTGAGAGATAGATTCATAGGTATGAGATATGAAAGGTATGTTTGGGTCTTGAGAAACCCAAGGTATAGTTTTATAACTATGATATTTCGGTAACAATTGAGTTCTTGGCCTATGGTATATTTTGAGAATTATGCAATCTTGGTTTAGATTTTTGTGTGAGAAAGATAAATACTTTGAGGTACAGATCATGAGATTGACTATGGATTTTTGTTCTTGAGGTATTCACAATGAGAGTGATGATCTTGTTATTTATGTAACAGTTGTGAGTTCTTATATCTGAGGGTATGCTTATGATTAAAGGTTTGGGTATATTTTGGTTGAGGAAAGTATCAATGATGATAAATGAAATAGTTTACGGATTTTGGTATTAATGATGTTGGTGATGTTGGATAAGACTCTTGGGCTAGTGCTTTGATCTTATGTTCTTTTGATGATGTTTGACTAAAGTCGGTGATTGTTTTGGTATATCGGAGTTCTTGTTGGGAAATGTGATTGATGGTCATGATGGTTCTACTTGGTAGTTTTGGCCAACGACATTTTGTTACCGGGTGACACTGTTGTGTTAGTTAAGCACTTGGTTGCTTGACTTATCTTGAAATTTCGAGGACGAAATTTTGTTAAGTGGGGTAGAACTGTAACACCCCTATTTTTCGTTAATTAATTTTTATGGAATTTTAAAAATTTCGGAATTTAATTTCCATTTTTACCCTTGCAAAATTTCCAGAAGTCTTTGGTAAAAAAAAATTATTATTATTATTATTAATTTATTTACTTATGGAATTTTTCCTTATTCGGAATCTTTGGGAACAATTGGTGTCCCGGGATGAAACGCGAAGTTGTTGTAGTTTTTATTAAAACTACGTCGTTTTGTCTTAAAGGAAGAGAAGGAAAAAAAAAATAGTAATACAAAGAAACCTAGACACTGTGCGTGCGTTGACCAGGGGAGAGTTGACTGCGTCCTAGACCAAAACGACGTCGTTTTGGTCTAGGCCGGCCAACCAACCCTAATTCTCTTTTTCTTTCTTTTCTTCTCCTCTCTCTCTTTCTTTTTCTCTCCTACCGCCTCACCTCTCGCCCACGGTTTCTTCTCCTCGATTTTTCTCTCCCTCTCTTTGTTTGTATTATTTTTCTTTCTTTCTCTCCGTTTTTGCACACATCTCTCCCTCCCTCGAGCCACCATCATTCCTTTATCTTCCTCTTTCTCTCTTGCTGCCGTCGCCATAGGTCTTCTCATTTCCTCCTCGAACCGTCGTACGTACACGACCACGGGGCCGTCGTTGTTGCTTCTCTGGGGAAGAAAGAGGCACGAGCTCGGGGACGTCAAGTAGTAGCCAGGGACTCGAGGACGAAACTCGAGTGTGCCGCTGCCGTCTGCAACGTCGGCAGAGCGACGCCGGGTTTGGCCCGTGATGAGATCCGAGAGGACTTGTGTGCAAGGCTGGGCTCTCTTCTCGCGTGTGGTTGCATCGCCGACGAGGTAAGCCACCAGCTTGTCTCCTCTCTCGGTTCTTCTCTTTCTTTTTTCCTTTCACTTATTTCCTTCTCTTTATTCTTGATTCTGGTGTTGATGGAATGTTTTCGCTGTGGATGACCTCTGGGTTCGTGAGTGGTGGCGTGTGTGTTCGCGATGGTGGTGAAGTGGTCGGGTGTGTTGTTGCTGCAGTTGTGTAGTAGTCGAATTTGGGTTCTCCGGTGGGGTCTGCAGGTGCAGGGACTCGGGCTCAGTTTGTTATGGTTCGATAAATACAGGGCCTTGGCGCATGTATCCGCTGTTGCTGTGCACGGATTCGATTCCTGTAAGTCCCAACGACTTCTAAATCTCCTTTCGGTCAGTTTGTTTGATTTAAGAATGTCAGATTCATGTGTGTCAGGTTGTGTTCTTGCTGGACAGTTGGAGTGAAGCGTTTTCCAGGCCGTGGAGGATTTTTCCGGTGTCACAGTTACTGTTTTGGCGAGGGCTTCCCGGGATCCGGCGAGAGACTCTTCTCCGGCGAGACAATAATTTTAATCGGCCTTACACGGTAATCCTCGAATGATGTGTATAATTTACTTTCCGATCATGTCATGTCATGTACGACATTAATCGATGTACCAATATGCAATGGACTTAGTGAAAAACCGAGTGTGGCAAGTTGAGTGACGCGTGGTCGGAATTTCACCGATGCGGGTAGAACAGTTAGGCCGGAAATACTAGGCTCGGGAGTTGTTCTAATATGATATTAAAAGCGGGCCGGGCTCAGGCCAATTTATGGCATTAAGTGTATATGGGTTTAGGCCAAATAATTGGATGTATGGGCTTTAGGCCCAATGACTAATATGGATGTGGACTTTAGGCCCAATGTTGTATTTTGGAGATTAGAAATAATACACTCTAGGCCCAATTGTAGTCAATTGGATTAAAGTAAGTACGGAACTTGGGAATTTGAGTTGTTTGGATCTAGACCCTGATCTTTAGTAACGGGCTTAGTGTCACGGGTTTAACTCGAGATCATGTTATTAATATGCATTTACTCAATTGTCATGAATAAACATCTTATATGATGTGTATGTTCGTAGGAGGTTACGGACATAGGAATGTCGAGGTGGAACGAGGCTTCGGGTTCCGAGGCAAGAATTATGGCCCAGGTGAGGACATATAAACCCTTGTATGCATTACTGCCTACAATACTCGATTAATTAACATGATATACAAAGTGTTAGTATTTGTTTGTTGAATGCTGTATGCGTGTATGCCTGGTGTGTTCATGTTGTTAATTGCATAGTGTATTATGTTGATGATGCCTATAATGTGGTGTGCCTGATTATGTGACTTGTTGTCTGATGTGACATATTGTGCCTGTCGAGCATGACTTGTTTTGTTATGCTAAATAACATGAGATATAGATTTGTGGTGTGTGGTGATTTGTGGGCCGGAGGCCCGGACTTGAGAACAAAATGTTAAATCCACACAACCCTGGATAACAAAACGTATGGCACACATTCTTGTTAAGTATAACTGGGAATAATGTACACTAAAAATAATTCTACTGTGGGGCTGTTGACCGGTTGGTTCGAGCGGGTAGTGATACCCCTCGGGATTGCATGCGGGATAGCATGGTATATGCGGTTTAGCATATGGGTCTGTGATGACCGGTTCTACCTCCCTCTTTCAATCTCCCCCTTTCTACCTCCCTCTTTCTCTCTGTCTGTCTCTCTCTCTCACTGATTGTATTGGGCCTTGCCCTGATTATATTGGGCTTATGCCCTGGTTGTCTCATGAGTCGGGACCGAGCTCGACGCACACAGTAGAGGGCCCTAATAAAATGTTAAACTCTAATAATGATAAAATATAACAATAATAAGATGATTAAAGATAGCTGTAAGTTTAAACTCTGATGATGATTTTCTATTGTGCATTGTACTTGTTGTGCACTGTGGTTGCTACTGCTTGATGCCAGTATATGTGGTTGATTTGTATCAGTATACTTTGGTTTATTTGTTTGCGGTGAGACAGTGGTTGGTCTCACCCCCTCACAGTTTTTGCACAGGTTAACTGATCGATGATCAGGAGTGCATATCACCAGGTGGTAGTGTTATCCTTTCCTCGGGTCGGATCTATAGAAGTTCACTGCATACATGTTATATATATTGTCTTCCGCTGCATACTCGTTGTTATTGAATTTATTGTATAATTCTACAATGATTATGTTGTTTGTATCGTATCTCGGATAGAAAGAGCAATTTGGTCATTTCACAAGTTATAATTAATTTAGTTGGATAATTTGGGATACATGCGTTTCATACACTCACTACTGTACTAATTGAAGGTCGTACCCACCTATCCCCTTGTTGCCGTCTTTGTGAATGTAACTCACTATTATTACAGGACCCGAGGGGTACTGTAACAGCCCGGGAAAAAATTTGGTATTTATACCGGGACTGTAAAAGTCTTTTTACTGTGATTTACCGAATGAATTAATCTTGGGTAATTAATTCAAGGTAAATCGGGTAACGTTTTTCAAAAACGAGTCTTTTCCCGCGCTTGAAATTTTTCCGTGGATTTTTCGGACCTAAGTTGGTATTTTTCGGGTCCTGGAATCCTCAGAAAAATCATACCGGAAAATAACTAAAGGGGTATCAGTTATTTTCTGGTCCGAATCGGACCCGCCTGCATTATTGAGGCGGTTGATGCACAGTGAAACACCCGTGTCCCAATTTAATAATAAAATACTTAAACTTATGGAAATCACCAAAATACCCCTGAAACCCAGGACACGAAACCCAATACCAACATTATCCAAAATTCTTAATAAAACGAGATGTCATAAAGAACAAAACAATCCGGCTTAACAAGCCACAAGACAACCCGGCATCCTGCCGAAACATCTTCAATAACAAATCCCGGCAACCCGCCGATAATGTAATCAAAATCAATAGTGACATCTCAAAAAAAAAACCCAATGCAGCGGAAGTTAAGATAAAATATAAAATAGCAAAAGTATATGATATGCATGCCGGCTCTATGGATCCAACCGGGAAAATGAAGCACAGCTACCTACTGGGATATCCACGTCCGTACTCCGGGAAAAGAAGGAAGAGGCTGCATGCTATCTATGAGTCTGAAAAACAACGTTGGCGATTATGTGAATCGCCTACTCAGTGAGCAGTATAAATCTAATTATGTAGGTGTGCAGAACAAGTCCAAAAGGAAAGAAGAGTAACAAGACAAGTAAGCAACATACAACAACCAGTACTAACATGCCAAGACAATCAAGCAAACAGTTCATTAATCTCCATCTGTTGTGTGTTAAGTTTTTCTTATTATAATTTATTATTCAGGGCCCCCTACTGTGTGCGTCGAGCTCGGTCCCGTCTCATGAGACAACCAGGCTTAAGCCCAAATAAAACCAGGCACGAAGCCCAAATATATCCATAGAGAAAGAGAGAGAGAGAGAGAGAGACAGAGAGAAAGAGGGAGGTAGAAAGGGGGAGGTAGAAGGAGGGAGGTAGAACCAGTTATCACAGACCCATATGCAAATCCGCATACCACATGCTAACCCGCATGCAAACCCGAGGGGTATCACTTCCCGCTCGAACCAACCGGTCATCAGCACACAGTAGCCTAACTTCTACTGTACATTATCTTAATTCACAAATTATGAGTTTATGTGTGCCATTAGTTGTGATTTAACAGGGTTGTGTGATAAATCAACTCAATCAAATAACCGGGTCTCCGACCCACAATACATCACACAAAACACCCAGAATCACACCACATGTTATAATCCATAACAATCCAAATATCCAGCTCATAAGCAAAAGGTACACTTAGGCACACAATACGGATCACAGCATGTTAGCAAACAAGCATGCAATTCAAACAGACCAATCCAACAAGCTCACGCATACAGACATAAAAAGACGTATAAAGTCACCTCAACGACGATTGTCCTGTGGAGCTTTTCCCAAAACAGATCCTCCAGCTCCCGAGGTGTTACCCGTGCCTGAATACCGGCACATATATACATCACAAAAACAGTCTTGAAACAAAACCAAACTATGCATGAATGCCGATGTTATGCTCAACTGAGTAAAACCCGACCCTAACTACCCGACTATGTCATTTTCGGATCTGAGTCCAACAAGGTGTCCACCCACCTAAACTCCAAACGTTCGGGTCCTAATGTTCATCGGGCTTAAGCACATCTAAGTCCAAAGAAGGTCCTCGGGCCTAAAGCCCACACCCTTAAGTCCGATTAGTCCAAATATGACATTAGCCTTAAACCCATATCTTACGAGTCCATTAAACAACTTTTATCATATAAGGTCAGAATGTCAGGCCTGGGCCCGGCTTTTCCTAAATATCGTTCTAAGGTCATTCCCGAGCCCAAGTCCATCCCGGCCTAGGGTTCTACCCGTGTCGGTAATTACCGGCCTCATACTACTCACACTCTCGGTTTCCACTAAACACAATTAATTACATAACCCAATTCTGAATTATTAGTACATGCCATGAATGAGACTAAAAACATCAAAATTACACTTCGAGGTAATACCGTAAATGCCGGAATAAAAACCCGAGTCTTCGCTGGAAAATTCCTGAGCCTTCGCCGGATTCCGGTCAACACCTCGCCGGAACAGTTCCCCAACGAACAACCAAGGAACACGCTCCACTCTCACTGCCGAACCCAAATAAGCCAACAATTACTCAAACCATCCAAGATCAACCGACCCCAAGAGCTATACTACGAAACAAGATCCAAGAATTGAAAAGAAAGCAAAGAAGAAGTCTGGGTCCTTACCGAAAACCAAGCCAGATGAGGGACCCGAGCACGACAACAACAGCAACACCCGAGAACAAAACACCCACACACACTTGGTGCCGAAACCCACAACCCCTGCAGAACGCAGCTCCGGCCAGACACCACCACCAGCAACCTCCGGCCCAAACACGAAACACTGCAGACGAACCTGCATCCAACATCGACACAAGACCCGCCGAGACCGAAACAAAACACACCCATACACATCAATCAACATACGCCAACAACACATCAACAACAACCCGGAATTGAGAAAAGAAAAGAGGAGAGGGGGCAAGAGTACTCACCCGTGCTCGTGGCTCCTTCCCCTCCCGACCGCAGCAGCGGTGGCGGCGTGCTCCAGCGAGGGACGATCCTGCGACAAACGGCGAGGAGAAGAAATCCGGCCGCGTGGAGAAGAAAAGAGGATAAGGCAGCGGCGACTGGTGCTTGAGACACGGCAAGGGGCGATTGGGGAAGAGGAAGAGAAAGGAGAGGTGAGGGGAAGAGAAGAGGAAGAGAGAGAGAGGAAAGATGGGGGCGCCGTCCGGGGAAAAGAAAGAAGAAGAAAAGTGAAGAGAAAGGAGAAGAGAAAAGAAAAAAAGAAGGAAGGGCGCGGCTAGGGTTTGGCCGCCCTAGTGGACGACCCGTCGTTCCACTTAGGCGCGGTCAACCCCCTGGTCAACGCGTCCCCCCTTTTTTTTCTTTTCTTTCTTTTCCAAAACGACGTAGTTTCACTAGTAACCACGTTAACCTTCGCGTTTCACCCCGATCTCGAATCCGTTTCCCACGGGACCCAAACCATGAACAATACCAACTTAAAATTGACATTTCCAGGGCATAATAATTTATTTCCTCGACTAAAAACTCGAAATTACCTCAAGGGTAAAATTGGAATAAAAATTTCGAAAATTCCGAAAAAAATCAAATTATGAAAATTCGGGACGTTACACACAGTATCATCTCCTGTATATACCGTGAACCTGAAAAGAAAAAAAAAGGGGAGAAGAGGGAAAGAAGAAAGGAAGAAAAAAAAAGAGAAAGAGAGGGAGAGGGAAAAAAAAGAAAGAAAAAAAAAAGAGACGAGGAAAATCAGGAGAAGGAAAAAAAAATGAGAGAAGAAGAAGAAAAATAAGAAAAAAAAAAGAGAAATGGAAATCGGAAGGAAAAAGAAGGGAAGAGAGAAAATGAAAAAAAAAAAAAACAAAAGAAGAAAAAGGGGAGAGGAGAAGGAGCCACCGCCGGCCACCATCACCTCGCCCACACCATCGCCGCTCTGCTCGCTGTTCCCTGCAGTCACCGCCGCATCTCCACCGCCACGGAACGCCGATGACGAGTTCGTCTCTGCCTCGATCTGTCGACGCCGCCGGAAGAAGCCATAGGAATCTCGGGTCGTGTCACTACCAACCCACGCGACCCGCTGCCGCCAGTGAAGGCGCCATGCCCGTGTCGTCAGACCTGCATCGCGGTCGCCTCGTGCGCCGTCGTCGCCCTCGTTCCGTTCGTGCCACTGCCGGAGCCCACAAGTTGAGCTTGGTTGATGACGACCCGTATTGTGGCGGGTCTGACCCGAACGGTCCGGGTCGCGGGCTGATTATGGGTTGGGTTTGACCTGGTTGAGGCTTGGGTGCTGGGCTGTGTCGCTGGGCCTATTGCACGGGCCGACACCTGGGTTCCTGTTGGGGCCCTGGATTGGCCTGTGCAAGGGTCTGGGCTGGCACTATTTGGCCCAGTCCGAAAATTAAAAAAATAAATAAAAATAAAATAAAATATAACAGTAAACAAAATCTGGATAAATACTCTATGAGAATATTTTGGAATATATATACATATGTAAGTGTAAGTGACTAGTTTCTGGAAAATTTATTTTTGGAATAGAATGTATATTATAGTAAATATTTTTATGGAAATAAAACTATGAAAATAATAAATAAAAATATGTATATAAATATATTATGGAATATACACATTTTCTGGAAAATATATATATAGTGTAAGGTTTGTATCTTTTGAAAAATTATAAATACTTGGTAAATAGTTTTGATATATATATACATAATGGATATATTTCAAAAATATATGAACAACTAATTTCTCTAGAAAATTATATTATCGTAAATAATAATCATGGAAATTTTATGATTTTAATTCTTATGGAAATTGGTTAAATATTTTCTGGAAAGTAATATAATTATATAGTATATGATTATATCCTTTGAAAAAATTATTATAGAGTAAATAATTTTAGAAAAGGGGTATACATGCTATGAAAATGATTTGGAAATAAATATGGTATTGTATATTTTGGGAAATATTTCACTAAGTATATATAATAATATTTTTTTGAAAAAAAAAATAATAATACTTGGTAATTATATTTGGCAAGTAAAATAATCTTATGGAGATGATAACGTATAACCGAAGGGGGTTTAATTTACAATTTATGGCATCATAGCATACCAATTATGTGCATTTATGTGAGCATGTTGTTTTGTTGTATAGGTTTGATATCGGGCAGTTTCCCGAGGAGCCGGCTTTGGACCGGTCATTGTCTTCAGAGTTGAGTAATCGGCTAAGGTGAGGATAGATTTCCTTCAATATGTGCCTATATTACTCGGTTGTTGTGTTTGATGATTGTTGCACTGTTGAGTGTTGCATTTGCTGTGGTTTGTTTCGGGATGTTTTTCCCATTGTCTTGATTGTTGTCGGGATGTTTATCCCAGTATCTTGATTGGTTTTAGGATGTTTATCCCCGTACGTTGAGTTTTTGGATGTTTATCCTTGTGTCTTTTTGGTATTAAGTATAATGGATTAAATAATAAATGTGATAAGGATGTCGATCCTCGGTTTTGGATTGGGATGTCTATCCCGGTATTTTGGCTAGGGATGTTGATCCCTGAGATTTGGATTTGGATAATGATGATATAATTGTCACGTGGTAAGTAGTGGTAGGACCCGATGGTTTAAGACTGTTTTGTGGTGGCCATGTTATGGGTTACTTTTGATAAGCATGTCTATGCTTGGGATGTCTATCCCGTGATTATATTTGGGATGTCTATCCCTGGGTTCTATTTTTGGGATGTCGATCCCTGGGCTCTCTTGGATTTGATCTGGCACCCGAAATATATTGAGAACCAGGTCTGACCCCTAGCTTATCCGTGACGGGGCCCGGAAAGAAAAAATTTGAAGTTGGATTTTGTTTAAGTCTTTTTGGGTCTTGGACTAGTTTTGGGTCTTGTCTTTTGGTTTGGCTGTTATGCTTGTTTTCAACTTTGAGTAATTTATAGTGTTGCATATTGATCGTCTATCCATGGTTGGTGGGCACTTCGGACTCACCCCTCACCTGCGGGCTTTCATCCTGTAGGTTGAGTTATTTGTGGTTCAGGAATGTTGCATTCCAGACCGACTGCGGCGTTATCCCTTGGACAGGACTCGGATCCATTAGTTTGCATCAGTGTCGCATACAGTGTCTTTGTGAGTTTAGAAGTCTTCCGCTGTGCTATTTGTTGCTATGGTTGGGCCATTGGGCCGGTTGTGATGTTATAGATGATCCCGGGTTCGGGTGATATGTTTCGATGTTGGGCCGAAGGGCCAGATTTCTGATGTTTATATTTTGGGCTGTTGAGCCAGTTTTCTATTGTTTACACTGTATGCTGGGCTTGTTTGGTTGGGTCGTTACAGTTCTGGCACATGTTTACTATGTACAGTAAATACGGGTCGGGGCGCTTCTTTTTTGGTAGCGGAGCAGGCGTTATGTCTTCTTGGGTTGTCCTTGTGTGCTTGTTGTTCTTGTTTGCATAGTTCGCTCCATTTGTTATTATTTTATATGATTTAGTTAGTACATGATGGATCCAGTCGAGGGACGCCAGCTTGCCACAGAACATACACATAAGAGGTAAATGATCCCATAAATATGCAGAAACATAAATATTATTAATATTGCTAATATTATTATTACACTGATATTAATATATAAAAAAAACATTCATCTTCTCGGTACAACGTTGACCCTGAAGCTATTGGGGTCATTGTTAATGTTGACCCTGATGCTATCGTTCCACGAGAACCACATGCCACCTGCGTTGTTCTGGCTAGGAAGCTCGAACAGGTTTGCTGGAGGGGACCGGAGTGGAATGACACTGTGAACGCCTTCAGGCTGCCACTGGGTCTCCATGAGAAGAACCATGTTGGGCTTGTACTGGTTCTTCAGGTCCATCAGGGTACGCGAGAACTCCTGGGAACGCCTACCGATTCCTCTGCAGTTCCACACCAGTAGTTGGGCCTTTGGCCAAGTTGCGGGTAACCGAGTGACTCTGGGCATGCTCTGGGCAGTCATCGAGAGCTGGTAGTAGGTGCCTTGGTCCAGGAAATGGCAAGTGGGCTCTAGGTTGAATTCCTGAAGTCTTTCAGAGATGAAAGCATGACGAAATTGGCCCGGCCGTAGATGGAGGTCCTCAAAGTGCCTTGGTCCTCTAGGAAGAACGTCTCTTCCATGGGAGTGACGAAGAATCTGGAGGAGTAGAGTTCGTCGACGAAGACCAGACAGGGCATCCTGCCGAGCTCGTTCGGTAGTTCCTCCGGACGCTCGTTGATCATGCTGTAGGCCAGCCGGTTTCTCCTGCCTAGGGAGGCACCTTCGACGAAGAAGACGGATGATGGAGCAGGCATCGTGTTTGGACGCGTTGGTGTTTTGTTTTTTTTTCTGAGTATGGTGTTTTCTTTGCCTGAGCGTTTTGTTGCCTTTTGGATGCTTCGTGGTTTTTGCTTTCCGTTGTTTTGCCTTTTATAGAAAAATATTTACCTGTTTTCCAAAGTGTAGACCCCACCTATTCCCAAAAAAAAAGAGAAAAGAAGAAAAAAAAAGTGAAGAAAAAAAAGAAAAAAAATAAAAAAGAGAAGAAAAAAATAATAAATAAAGTAAAAGGAAAGAAATGGGAAGAGAAAAAAATAGAAAAAAAATAATAAAAAAAGAGAAAGAGAAAAAAAAGAAGAGTTGGAAACAAAAAAAAAAGAAAAGAAAAAAAAGAAGAAGAACAAAAAAAAGGAAAAAAAAGGTAGAAAAAAAAGAAAAATAAAAAGAAAAAAAAACAAAATAAAATATTTTTCGGGGATAGGGAAAGCAGATTCCCTTCACAAAACTTTAAACCATTTTCGATCTTCGAGGTTTTGCTTTTTGAAAATTTCGTCGTTGATTGGATTTTTCTTTTTGAAAATTTTAACATGGATTGAAATTTTGCTTCGTTACTTTATATGTTTTTGGGGCTACAAACGCAAATGTTTTCAGCTCTTTTCCATCTCACCATTTTTTATCGCCTTGGTTACCTTGCTTTATTCTTTTTATGACTTTTTCCTGCATCTTTTATCACATGCATCCGTGACCGTTGTGGCTAGACTGATGGGACCATACCTCGAGTAGAGTGCATGTGCAACAAGCTTACACCTGTTCGGACATTATGGAGGGATACGAGACTTGACAGACGTTTTTGGCTCATGCAGAATTTGTGAACAAGTGGATAATGTTTCTTTCGAGGGACACAGGACGTGCTCGTGACGCCATCGTCACCTTGCGAGAAAACGGACGTCTTTTTCACGAGGGAAACCGACGTCACCGTTAGCTGTGCATGTCACGTTTCTCGGGATCGAGGATGTTTACGACCGACCTAGAGCGTCGGACATGAAAACATGTTTTGTTTTAACTTCTTTATGATTTGGTTTTGTTAAAAGAGTTTTGTTTTTAATTTCTTTATGTTTGATTTTACATCCTTATTGTTAATTTTTGTTTTGCTTTGAGATGTTTTGTTTTCCTATTTAACTTGAGATTTCGTAACATAAGAGTTTTGATTTAAAAAGAAAGCTTGTTTTATTTATTTCATAACGGTTTTACAACGGAGAAGAAGTACTCTAAGGAGTTACTTGCTTCTCAAGGTCTTTTACAAGTTTTTGGATGTTTTTCACGTGAGGAAAGAGTTCCGCACACGCCAGTTCTATCTGCATCACCGCCGAGCTGACCTTCCTCAGTGAGACATTCAGCTGCGATATCATCTGTAGTGGAGTGCTGCTTTCAGCCGTTGCTTTGCCCTTTCGATCATTAGCTTCTTTGCTGGCACGCTTCTTTCGCTGTCTTGGGGGGACCACTGCATCTTCCCTCAGACTGATGGTGTTTGCCTTGAACCGCTTCTTGGGAGGTTCTTCATCGGAGCTTGTCAGGAAAGCAGTACCACCGATGTAGCTGTTGTCCTCGGAGTCTGAGGTGGTTCTTGATCTTAGTGGAGAGTCCATGGCTGAGAGTGAGTGTCTTAGTTATGAGGTTTGGGGTTTATAAGCAGAGGAGATGTCACTTAAAGGTATAAGCGGTATCTAGCGTTGAGTTTGGACACCTGGCAGAGTGTGCCAGAAGCTTATCGTGGTAGGACCCACGGATAAGACAAGGAATTTCGGGGACGAAATTCTTTTTAAGGTGGGTAAACTGTAACAGCCCGGGTAAAAATTTGGTATTTTTACCGGGACTATAAAAGTCTTTTTACAGTGATTTACCGAATGAATTAATCTTGGGTAATTAATTCAAGGTAAATCAGGTATCGTTTTTCGAAACCAAGTCTTTTCCCACGCTCGAGATTTTTCCATGGATTTTTCGGACCTAAGTTGGTATTTTTCGGGTCCCGGAATCCTCAGAAAAATCATACCTGAAAATAACTAGGGGGAATCAGTTATTTTCTGGTTCGGATCGGACCCGCCTGCATTAATGAGGCGGCTGATGCACAGTATCCTCACCTGTATATACCGTGATCCTGAAAATGAAAAAAAAAAAGGAGAAGAGGGAAAGAAGAAAGGAAGAAAAAAAAGAGAGAAAGACAGGGAGAGGAAAAAAAAGAAAGAAGAAAAAAAAAAAGAGAAGAGGAAAATCAGGAGAAGGGAAAAAAAATGAGAGAAGGAGAAGAAAATTAAGAAAAAAAAGGAGAAAAAAAAGAGAAATAGAAATCGGAAGGAAAAAGAAGGGAAGAGAGAAAATGGGAAAAAAAGAAAAGAAGAAAAAGGGGAGAGGAGAAGGAGCCACTGCCGGCCACCATCACCTCGCCCACACCATCGCCGCTCTGCTCGTCGTTCCCTGTAGTCACTGCCGCGTCTCCACCGCCACGCAACGCCGATGACGAGTTCGTCTCTGCCTCGATCTGTCGACGCCGCCGGAAGAAGCCGCAGGAAGCTCGGGTCGTGTCACTACCAACCCCCGCGACCTGCTGCCGCCAGTGAAGGCGCCATGCCCGTGTCGTCAGACCTGCACAGCAGTCGCCTCGCGTGCGCCGTCGCCGCCCTCGTTCCGTTCGTGCCGCCGCCGGAGCCCACAAGGTGAGCTTGGTTGATGACAACCCGTATTGTGGCAGGTCTGACCCGAACGGTCCTGGTCGCGGGCTGGTTATGGGTTGGGTTTGACCTGGTTGAGGCTTGGGTGCTGGGCTGTGTCGCTGGGCCTATTGCACGGGCCGACACCTGGGTTCCTGTTGGGGCCCTGGATTGGCCTGTGCAAGGGTCTGGGCTGGCACTATTTGGCCCAGTCCGAAAATTAAAAAAAATAAATAAAAATAAAATAAAATATAACGGTAAACAAAATCTGGATAAATACTCTATGAGAATATTTTGGAATATATATACATATGTAAGTGTAAGTGACTAGTTTCTGGAAAATTTATTTTTGGAATAGAATGTATATTATAGTAAATATTTTTAAGGAAATAAAACTATGAAAATAATAAATAAAAATATGTATATAAATATATTATGGAATATACACATTTTCTGGAATATATATATATAGTGTAAGGTTTGTATCTTTTGAAAAATTATTAATACTTGGTAAATAGTTTTGATATATATATACACTATGGATATATTTCAAAAATATATGAACAACTAATTTCTCTAGAAAATTATATTATGGTAAATAATAATCATGGAAATTTTTTGATTTTAATTCTTCTGGAAATTGGTTAAATATTTTCTAGAAAGTAATATAATTATATAGTATATGATTATATCCTTTGAAAAAAATTTTATAGAGTAAATAATTTTAGAAAAGGGGTATACATGCTATGAAAATGATTTGGAAATAAATATGGTATTGTATATTTTGGGGAATATTTCACTAAGTATATATAATAATATTTTTTTTGAAAAAAAAATAATAATACTTGGTAATTATATTTGGCAAGTAAAATAATCTTATGGAGATGATAACGTATAACCGAGGGGGGTTTAATTTACAATTTATGGCATCATAGCATACCAATTATATGCATTTATGTGAGCGTGTTGTTTTGTTGTATAGGTTTGATATCGGGCAGTTTCCTGAGGAGCCAGCTTTGAACCGGTCATAGTCTTCAGAGTTGAGTAATCGGCTAAGGTGGGGATGGATTTTCTTCAATATGTGCCTATATTACTCGGTTGTTGTGTTTGATGATTGTTGGACTGTTGAGTGTTGCATTTGCTGTGTTTTGTTTCGGGATGTTTTTCCCATTGTCTTGATTGTTGTCGGGATGTTTATCCCAGTATCTTGATTGGTTTTGGGATATTTATCCCCATACGTTGAGTTTTTGGATGTTTATCCTTGTGTCTTTTTGGTATTAAGTATAATGGATTAAGTAATAAATGTGATAAGGATGTTGATCCTCGGTTTTGGATTGGGATGTCTATCCCGGTATTTTGGTTAGGGATGTTGATCCCTGAGATTTGGATTTGGATAATGATGATATAATTGTCACGTGGTAAGTAGTGGTACGACCCGATGGTTTAAGACTGTTTTGTGGTGGCCATGATCTGGGTTACTTGTGATAAGCATGTCTATACTTGGGATGTCTATCCCGTGATTATATTTGGGATGTCTATCCCTGGGTTCTATTTTTGGGATGTCGATCCCTGGGCTCTCTTGGATTTGATCTGGCACCCGAATATATGTTGAGAACCAGGTCTGACCCCTAGCTTATCCGTGACGGGGCCCAGAAAGATAAAATTGGAAGTTGGATTTTGTTTAAGTCTTTTTTGGTCTTGGACCAGTTTTGGGTCTTGTCTTTTGGTTTGGCTGTTATGCTTGTTTTCGACTTTGAGTAATTTATTGTGTTGCATATTGATCGTCTATCCATGGTTGGTGGGCACTTCGGACTCACCCCTCACCTGCGGGCTTTCATCCCGTAGGTTGAGTTATTTGTGGTTCAGGAACGTTGCATTCCAGACAGGCAGCGACGTTATCCCTTAGACAGGACTCGGATCCATTAGTTTGCATCAGTGTCGCATACAGTGTCTTTGTGAGTTTTAGAAGTCTTCCGCTGTGCTATTTATTGCTATAGTTGGGCCATTGGGCCGGTTGTGTGTTATAGATGATCCCGGGTTCGGGTGATATGTTTCGATGTTGGGCCGAAGGGCCAGATTTCTGATGTTTATATTTTGGGCTGTTGAGCCAGTTTTCTGTTGTTTACACTGTATGCTGGACTTGTTTGGTTGGGTCGTTACAGTTCCGGCACGTGTTTACTATGTACAGTAAATACGGGTCGGGGCGCTTCAGGTACCCTCTCCCTCGCTCGGTACTTCCGGTCAACAGCCCCACAATAGAATTAATATTATCCAGGATTATTTATTACCAGTTATGACTTATGAAGAGTGATTCTCAAATTGTATAAAAAGGTTGTGTGACATAACAAAAATTTTCTAACCCGAGCCTAACCCTCATAATACGCATGATATCCACAAAAACAACGCATATTCTAAATCATGGCATTATCAGCTCATAAGTAGCCAACATGGCAAATAAACATATATACAATCAGGCACACAACACAGCAAAAGCAGGTAGCACAACAAACTCAACCAGGCATATAACACTCACAACATAAACAATTTACCACATAATGTACCAAGATTGACAGCCCGAGTACTGCAGGCAGTAATGCATACAAAGCTTTATATGTCCTCACCTGGGCTATAGAAATTGCCATGGAAAAACCGGTACACTGTCTTGCCTCGATATATCCTATATTATAACACAATAGGATCACATATACGACAAACAAAAGACGTGATAGATGCATGCTAATTATGTGACTATATCACTATATCAACTTAAGCCTTCTAGCCCGATTATGTTTATCAATCGTGAGTCTAGGCCTGCTCACTAATAGATCAGGGCCTAAGCCCAAATAATTCTACCAACAAGGAGCACCTACCTTTTCGGTGCTCATTCCAGAGAAACTCCAAAGTTAAACGTTCTTGACTTGGACCAATTCTGAGATGGGTGACCTCCTGGGAAGTTTCTTCCGGAAGCATGCGAGTGAGGACAAAGCAAGTTGGAAAGGTCCCGTGTTGGTCTGTAGTGATAGTCGACAAGCCGGGACGTTATACCAGCTGGGTCGGGTCGGGACGGGCCCGAATAGGCCTACCCGAGCCAAATTAGGCCCACATAGGATGTGGCGGGACAGGTTGGTGGAGTAGGAGGAGTATCGGAGCATATGAAGGAGCAACGTCGGTGAAATTAGTTTTTTGAAAAAAATTAAAGGGGATACTTATAAAATTAGAGTATCTGGATAACTGAATTTGATTACTAATATTGGGTACATGAATATCGATTATCCAACCTATGTAAACTCACTATTTTATGGATTAAATAGATAAAATATCCAATTTGACTCATATAAAATTTATACTTTCTTATTTATACTCATTACCTATTTATACATGAGTTAATTAGTAACCTATTGTACACCCTACCTATTTTACCACCTCTATTCATAGTTTTATTATATGGGTTTCATGAGCATAGCATCCCAAGAAAGTGGATGCGTATCCCCAAAGTGAACAATATTAGTTAATTTATAGTCAAGGAGTCCCCTTCTGTTATTAGTTACACTTTACAGTAGTTAGTTCCTAGAATTTTCATGTTATTTTCCGTAGTAAAATGGAAATAAATTTTAGTTTTTTTTTTCTTGCTCGTAGGAATAAATATTAAGTTGCATCTAGGGTCTTTAGTTTTGTTTTTCATTTTTTTCTTAAAGAAAAAAGAGTGAGTTGTTGGTATTTGAAGCTTCTTTATTTCTTTTTCACTTCATTTAAAAGTCTTTGTCTTTCCCCGTGTCTCATCAGCTTCTCTAGCTAGTGCTCATACTATGCTCCACCAATTTTTTCTAATTCGCTGTAAAAAGCATCAATCTTTTCTCCTGCTTTTTTATGATGCTATAGTCCAACTCCCAACTGTGAAGTGAAGTGCAAACAATTATTTTGAGGTTTCAATGATTAGATTAATCATGAAGACAGTAATCGGGAGATACCCTCTGGCTACTGTTACGTATCCAACTCAACCAAAACCTCTCCTGTTCCTGTAGACGTGGAAACCTTTTGGGCCACTTCCACTCTTCTGTTTCAACTAAGAAAGCCAATGTACTGATACAATTAATTAGCACCATGAGTTCTTTCTGCCATTTGTATTTGAGATCTTATTTTAATTATTAGATGGAAAGTACGGCCACTTGATGAGAACTATGTTCTTCATACTCTGATGAAGTGGGTGGGTTTCGGTCCAAGAAATTCGAATTGTCTCTTAAATGTTTTGATGGCAGATGAAGTGGAAAAGATAAATATATAAATTTGAAAAAGATAAAAAAACAATCAATTATAGTATTCTCACTAAGACTGCATGAAAAATAATCAGACACTCGTTGGCAGGAAAAAAAATCACTTGATTTAGAAAAAGAAAAGACATTGTGTTTCACACAATTTTACTAAACTAGTTTTTCATACGTGCGATGCACGTGCTTATAAATATGTATAGTTTGTAATATAAAATTATATATTTAATAAATGAAATAATTTTGTTAATTTGTTAACTTTTATACTATAAGAAAATTATTATAATAAATTATATGTCTTTCATTCATTAATGCATGATATATCACTTATTATTCCTTTTATTTCATGATATTTTTTTAAATTAAATAAGGTTATTTTTTAGTCTTCTAATTTTGAGAAGTTATCCTTTTTATATATAGTATAGATATAGATATATAAGAGAATTATTATGATAGATTGCATGTTTGTATTTGAGATCTTATTTTAATTATTAGATGGAAAGTACGGCCACTTGATGAGAACTATGTTCTTCATACTCAGATGAAGTGGGTGGGTTTCGGTCCAAGAAATTCGAATTGTCTCTTAAATGTTTTGATGGCAGATGAAGTGGAAAAGATAAATATATAAATTTGAAAAAGATAAAAAAACAATCAATTATAGTATTCTCACTAAGAATGCATGAAAAATAATCAGACACTCGTTGGCAGGAAAAAAAATCACTTGATTTAGAAAAAGAAAAGACTTTGTGTTTCGCACAATTTTACTAAACTAGTTTTTTATACGTGCGATGCACGTGCTTATAAATATGTATAATTTGTAACGACCCGGGTAAATTTTCCATTCTTACCAAGTTGATTTGCTTTTACTGTGGTAAATAAATTTTATCGCGGTTAATCGAAAATTTTACCAATCCGAGTTAATTTCTGATATAAATTTTTATCATTTTTACTACTCCATAGATGATTAATATTGTTTCTAACATTATTATTTTCCAAACCAACAGTAATAATAATACTTTCGTTATTATTTTGGACGGAATACTTGTGTTGCAAAAATAATATTTACTAATTATAATTTTAAACGCCGTAATACGAGGATTCTATCGGACCGAGTTTTTCCGAGAGTTTTTTTTCGGGAATAACCGAGCTTCGTCTTGATCACTGAGGATACGCGACATTCTGGAGTTTCTTTCGATAACCGAGCCTCGGAATTATTTTCTGAGGGTTACTCGGGATTTCTGAGCCTCCTCCAAGGCTTACCGAGCCTCAGTTTTCAATTCCGAGACTTGGACGACGCTCAGGGGTATTAATCGGATTTTCCTAGCCCAAGTTGTATTTTTGGACTCGGGACGGAAAATTCGAAGAGACAGGAGTACCCCTGCGATTTCGTTGTCCCGACACGAGAATCCAGAACGGCCAATCGTGGCTTGCCATGGCCACTCTCCTTTTCTTTTCTTTCCTTTTCTCCTTTTTTTCTTCCTTTTTCTTGCCCCCACCTCACCACTTCTGTCTTTTCTTTCTTTTTATTTCATTTGTCTTTTACCTTTTTTTTCCTTTATTTTCTCTACTCCCTCTCCCGTTTTTCCCTACCAGCCATCCCCCCTACACCTTCTTTCTTTCTTTTCTCATCTCTTCTCCCCTTTTCCCTTTCTTCTTCCCCTCCCCATGAACACCACCACCCGAGACCACCGTGAACCGCTCCACCTCCTTTCTCTTCTTCCTCTCCACCAGACACAACCAGAGCCACCTCCTCCTTCTCCTTTCTTCTTCTTTCTCCCTTCCCCGCTCCTGCTCTCCTCCACCCCTCACCATTTCTGCCACCACCAAACACAGCCGTCTCCACCTTCCCAAAATGCCTCCTCATCGTTCCTCCTTCGCCGCGCCGTCCTCCCTGCAGCAAGGCGGCGCCGCCTCTGCCTCTGATCTCCGCCTCGCTCACAGCCGCTGCAGAGCACACAGATGACGCCACGGCCGCCGGGACGAGCTCGACCCACCGAGCAGAGGAGCGCCGCCGCCACCATTCCAAGGTCTGCCCGACACCGCTCCCTTCCTCGTGTTCGCGCCGCCCGATCTCCTCAGCCACTCCCCGATCCGCCGCTCGCCGTCGCCACCGTGTGGTTGTAAGGGTGAGGCTCGACGATCACCTCTACCTTTCTTCACTTCCTTTTCTTCTTCCGATTCCTTGACCCGAATCCTAACTAATCGGGTCTTGATTTTGTGTTGATTAATTTGCTTGGATGTGTGGGTTGTGTTCGGGGTTTGTCGAGATGTGAGGTAGGAGTGTGTGGGTAGACATGGCTCTGCTGATGCTGCTGTGGACGTGGGTGGTGATACTGGGGCTCGGGGATGCCGTTGTGTGGTGGTGCTCCGGTCACCGGTGGGTGGCTGTGGGCATGGTGATGGTGTTGTTGATTGGTATGACGATGGTTTTGTGTGGTGGGTTGGGAGTGTTGACGGAATACGAACAGTAGCAGAGGGGGATGCTGCCATCGTGAACAATGTTTCAGGAATCTGGCGAGTTTCCGGCAGTCTCGGAAATTTTCCAGCGAACGCGGGAACGGACCTGTTGGGTAAAACCCGAGCTTTGGACCTTTTGCATCATATTAAGGAACCCGAACGATAAAACGGACCTGGACATTAAAACGACGCTAATTAAAATTGATTAACTTAATTTGATTAACCTAATTTAAATAACCTATGGTTTTTATTTTATGTCTTATTTATTATACTATGCTTGCTTTTATTAATTATTTATGTTTTCATTTATTTCCTGCTCTTATTTAATTTTAGTTGGGCTACCAAAGGGCCCACTGTATTTCATTTCTGGGTTTAATTTGATTTACATTTCACCTGGGCTCATACAAGGCCCATAATATTTAACTTCCAGTTTAATTTCCTTTACGTTCTGTCTGGGCTCGTATAAGGCCCATTGTATTTAACTTTCAGTTATCTAATTGGGCTAACTAATAAAAGTCCCATGTCGTTTATTTATTTTAATTATGTCTCTTATTTAGTTTTCGAAATTATGATAATATTAGATTATCCACCGATGGGCTAAACGTTCGAGAAGGCCTACCGAGTTTAATTTCCGAACTTCCTTAATTGTGTTTAAACTGAATTTATATTATAAAAGGCCTAGACAAGTATATACATATATATATATATATTTCAGTAATTCTAGGCTAAAATAATATTGGACTTATACCTTATCTTAATTATTGATCTATTACAAGTATATGAATATATCGTATAATGTATTGCAGCTATTTTCACCGGCTTAGATATTGCTAGACTATATCCTTACTTAACAGTTATAGTTTTATGTATACATGTACTTATGATTATATATGTAGATATTTAATTATAAATAATACAACTACAAATTCGCACGAATATTTTATGCTATACATTGGCTATGTTATTTTCATACCGTTGGAGATAATTTCCATTAAACGAGTTATTATAGGATATACTATTTAAATAATATTTTGACGTATTTATCGTTTCCATTATTATAAAATTATTGTATATAAAACATATGAGTATTTAGTATTTAATCGGGAATAATATTATTTACGTCATATGGACTAAGAGTATTTAACGGGTCATGACTGGATTTATTTGCAAATATATTTTCTTAAATATACACTACATACAAGTGTACGTAAATATATGCTTTCTTGTCATATGCAGCCAAAGGGCCGAGATGTCGGCTTGGCCGCTCGGTTTTGGTTTTGACTTATGTTGGATATGATTGGTATACCAGATGGAAAATAGAGTATTAGTAACCTCCACAGAAATGAATAAGAGAACTATGGAAATAATAAAATGAACTGATAAGCCGCCTAATAACTCTTAACCGGCATCATGCATAATCATCTTGTTTGTGCAATATAAGTGATTACTGTTGTTACATTATAGGAACATCAAGGCTTAACCGGATACCAGCTTCCGAGGAGTATCAGGTGAGGTTGCATATACGTCATTCCACCCGTGATAGACGGGATGGTTGGTCTTGGAACTATATAGGTTCCATTGCATCTTATGGTTATTGTTGTTGATATCTTTGTGATATTTGTTGATATTTGTTGTGAGAATGGATCTCCTTTGATATGTACCTGTATTACTTTGTGTGCTTTGTTGTTTGATTGAACTGCTGAGATGTTCATTGTTGATTATTTGACTGCTGTGGTTATTGTTGTTGTGATTGTTGGACTGTGGTATTGATCCTGTGGATATTGTGTTGAGAATGGTGTTGGTCTATTAACCGTGGATAATTGATAATGGATATTGGAAATGGAAATTGGATAATTGAAAATTGTGTTGACGACTTTAATGTCACTTGGAAAGCAGTGTTACTACTCGGTGGGTAAAGACTGTTTTGTGACCTGGGTTACTTGTGGTAAGCATGTCTATGGTTGGGATGTCTATCCCGTTGATTTATTTGGGATGTCTATCCCTCGGTTACTATTTTGGGATGTCTATCCCTGGGTTACTATTTTGGGATGTCGATCCCTGGGTTCTCTTGATTTTGGTCTGGCACCCGAAATAAGTCGATATCCAGGTCTGACCCCTAGCTTGTCCAGTGACGGGGCCCGGAAGATAAAATTGGTAATAATAAAAGATATTCTTTTGGCCTTGGCTCAGTCTTGTTTGAGATGTGTTTTTGCCTTGCTGGGCGGTGATGTGTTATGTTCATCTGCATGTTGTCTCATGATCATACCCTGGGAGGTTGTCAGTATAGTCGGTTGACCGTGGTCGGCATAGGTTGCCGGTTCGCGGGTGTTGTTATTGTCGATGGTCGTGAGTTGTCTATTGTTGTTGGCATCGGGTGCCAGTTGTCCTTTGTTTATTGTCGGTTTCTTTTGATAATTGTCGGATGAGTATCACTTGTCATTTTTGATCGGATAATGAGATATGTTGGTTGTCGGATTGTGGTCGATAGTTGGGCTATTGTCATTTCTAAGGGTATGTCGATACCCAGAGATCGAGATTGGTGTGGATTGTTGTTGTTGTGGTTACGAGTTGCTGTGATGGCTGCTGTTGCTGTTGCTGTGTTGTGATTCTACTCGGGGACCGGTTTGTGATGTTGATTGGGTATGGTCCGTGCAGGTTGCCGGCTACCCGGTGAGCGAGGCTCGCGTGATTTTGAGATTGTTTTGGTACCGGGTTAGATGATCGGCAAGTACAGTAACGGTATGTTATCATACGATGAGGAACCTCTATTGAGTATAGTCTGACAGGACTAGAGTATGTGTTGTATAGTCTGTTGAGGCTGGGTCGGTTACCCAATATGTAGTTGAGTTGAGGTGTCCTAGTCGGGCACCAGAGTATCGTACAGTCTGCGAGGTGTTGAGTGGTCAGTGCATTGCATAGTCGATGGGGTGGACATTTGCATAGTCCGCATTGCTCTTTATGACTGTATTTGCACAGTGTTCTGTTCACTACTCGTATGCCGTATTGATGTTCTCTTGACTGTTAAAGATGCTATGTTGTTCACCATGGGTTATGCGTCGGTGAGATTATGGAGAATCTCACCCCTCACCTGCCCCATCGGCAGGATACGTTGTTCTTCGTACAGGTATGCATCACGGCAGGCTGCTGCATCTCCTCCGACGGATCTGGATCCATAGTTTTGCATGGGATCGATTTATGCTTTTGCTGTGATTATTAAAAATTGCTTCCGCTGTGCTATTATTATTATTGTACCCGAGATCGGGTGATTGATATTGTCATTGGGTCATTTGGCCGGATTTTCTGTTGTATATGTTGTTTGTGCCACGTATCGGCACTATAGTTCGGTAATTACTGTGTATTGGGTAGATAGTAGTCGGGGTGTTTCATTTTGGTAGCGGAGCGGGCGGTAGGTCCTTGGGTGTTTGTTGTGCTATCTTGCTGTGCATAGCTCGCTCCACATGATTAACATGATTGCATGCACATTCATATAGTTAGTGCATTATGGATCCAGTCGAGGGACGCCAGCCTGCTGCAGAACATTCACATGTGAGTATTCTCTCTTATGAATACATTTTGAACGCCTAACTATATGTGTTTCGGTGCTTAACAGTATTGTTGCTTGGTTACTCCGAAGTTTTACTATTGGGTTTATGAAAATCTAACAAGTTTTTGAAAGATAAGTTTTGAAAAAAAAGACGTGTTTTTGGTAAAATGGTATGTTTTTCAATATGCGGGAATTTCGGGGACGAAATTCTTTTTAAGGTGGGTAGACTGTAACGACCCGGGTAAATTTTCCGTGATTCTTACCAAGTTGATTTAACTTTTACCGTGGTAAATAAATTTTATCGCGGTTAATCGAAAATTTAACCAACCCGAGTTAATTTCCGATATAAATTTTTATCATTTTTACTACTCCATAGATGATTAATATTGTTTCTACCATTATTATTTTCCAAACCAACAGTAATAATAATACTTTCGTTATTATTTTGGACGAAATACTTGTGTTCCAAAAATAATATTTACTAATTATAATTTTAAACGCCGTAATTCGAGGATTCTATCGGACTGAGTTTTTCCGAGAGTTTTTTTTGGGAAAAACCGAGCTTCGTCTTGATCCGAGCTTCGTCTTGATCACTGAGGATACGCGACATTTTGGAGTTTCTTTCGATAACCGAGCCTCGGAATTATTTTCCGAGGGTTACTCGGGATTTCCGAGCCTCCTCCAAGGCTTACCGAGCCTTGGTTTTCAATTCCGAGACTTGGACGACGCTCAGGGGTATTAATCGGATTTTCCGAGCCCAAGTTGTATTTTTGGACTCGGGACGAAAAATTCGAGGAGACAGGAGTACCCCTACGATTTTGTTGTCCCGACACGGGAATCCATAACGGCCAATCGTGGCTTGCCACGTGGCCACTCTCCTTTTCTTTTCTTCCCTTTTCTCCTCTTTTTCTCCCTTTTTCTTCCCCTTCTTTTTCTTTTCTTCCTCCTGCCCGTTTTTCTCCACGCCGGCCCCCACCTCCCCACTTCTGTCTTTTCTTTCTTTTATTTTCATTTGTTTTTTTCTTTCTTTTTTTTTTCCTTTATTTTATCTACTCCCTCTCCCGTTTTTCCGTACCAGGCCCCCCCTCTCCACCAGACACAACCAGAGCCACCTTCTCCTTCTCCTATCTTCTTCTTTCTTCCTTCCCAGCTTCTGCTCTCCTCCACCCCTCACCATTTCTGCCACCACCAAACACAGCCGCCTCCACCCTCCTAAACCGCCTCCTCATCGTTCCTCCTTCGCCGCGCCGTCCTCCCTGCAGCAAGGCGTCGCCGCCTCTGCCTCCGATCTCCGGCTCGCTCACAACCGCTGCAGAGCACACAGACGACGCCACGGCTGCCGGGACGAGCTCGACCCACCGAGCAGAGGAGCGCCGCCGCCACCATTCCAAGGTCAGCCCGACACCGCTCCCATCCTCGTGTTCGCGCCGCCCGATCTCCTCAGCCTCTCCCTGATCCGCCGCTCTCCGTCGCCACCGTGTGGCTGTAAGGGTGAGGCCCGACGATCACCTCTACCTTTCTTCACTTTCTTTTCTTTTTCCGTTTCCTTGACCTGAATCCTAACTAATCGGGTCTTGATTTCGTGTTGATTAATTTGCTTGGATGTGTGGGTTGTGTTCGGGGTTTGTCGAGATGTGAGGTAGGAGTGTGTGGGTAGACATGGCTCTGCTGATGCTACTGTGGACGTGGGTGGTGATACTTGGCCTCGGGGATGCCGTAATGTAGTGGTGCTCCGATCACCGGTGGGTGGCTGTGGGCATGGTGATGGTGTTGTTGATTGGTATGACGATGGTTTTGTGTGGTGGGTTGGGAGTGTTGACGGAATACAAACAGTAGCAGAGGGGGATGCTGCCATCGTGAACAGTGTTGCCGGAATCCGGCGAGTTTCCGGCAGTCTCGGGAATTTTCCAGCGAACCCGGGAACGGACCTGTTGGGTAAAACCCGAGCTTTGGACCTTTTGCATCATATTAACGAACCCGAACGATAAAACGGACCCGGACATTAAAACGACGCTAATTAAAATTGATTAACTTAAGTTGATTAACCTAATTTAATTAACCTATGATTTTTATTTTATGTCTTATTTATTTTATTATGCTTGCTTTTATTATTTATTTATGTTTTTATTTATTTCCTACTCTTATTTAATTTTGATTGGGCTACTAAAGGGCCCATTGTACTTAATTTCTGGGTTTAATTTTATTTACATTTCACCTAGGCTCATACAAGGCCCATAATATTTAACTTCCAGTTTAATTTCCTTTACGTTCTGCCAGGGCTCGTATAAGGCCCAGTGTATTTAACTTTCGGTTATCTAATTGGGCTAACTAATAAAAGGCCCATGTCGTTTATTTATTTTAATTATGTGTCTTATTTAATTTTCGAAATTATGATAATATTAGATTATCCACCGATGGGCTAAACGTTCGAGAAGGCCTACCGAGTTTAATTTCCGAACTTCCTTAATTATGTTTAAACTGAATTTATATTATAAAAGGCCTAGACAAGTATATACATATAGAAATATATATATATATATATATATATTTCCGTAATTCTAGGCTAAAATAATATTGGACCTATACCTTCTCTTAATTATTGATCTATTACAAGTATATGAATATATCGTATAATGTATTGCAACTATTTTCACCAGCTTAGATATTGCTAGACTATATCCTTACTTAACAATTATAGTTTTATGTATACATGTACTTATGATTATATATGTAGATATTTAATTATAAATAATACAACTACAAATTCGCACGAATATTTTATGCTATACATTGGCTACGTTAATTTCATACTGTTGGAGATAATTTCCATTAAACGAGTTATTATAAGATATACTATTTAAATAATATTTTGACGTATTTATCGTTTCCATTATTATATAATTATTGTATATAAAACATATAAGTATTTAGTATTTAATCGGAATAATATTATTTACGTCATATGGACTAAGAGTATTTAACGGGTCGTGACTGGATTTATTTGCAAATATATTTTCTTAAATATACACTACATACAAGTGTACATAAATATATGCTTTCTTGTCATAAGCAGCCTAAGGACCGAGATGTCGGCTTGGCCGCTCGGTTTTGGTTTTGACTTATGTTGGATATGATTGGTATACCAGGTGGAAAATAGATTATTAGCAACCTCCACAGAAATGAATAAGAGAACTATGGAAATAATAAAATGAACTGATAAGCCGCCTAATAACTCTTAACCGGCATCATGCATAATCATCTTGTTTGTGCAATATAAGTGATTACTGTTGTTATATTATAGGAATATCAAGGCTTAACCGGATACCAGCTTCCGAGGAGTATCAGGTGAGGTTGCATATACGTCATTCCACCCGTGATAGACGGGATGGTTGGTCTTGGAACTATATAGGTTCCATTGCATCTTATGGTTATTGTTGTTGATATCTTTGTGATATTTGTTGTGGGAATGGATCTCCTTTGATATGTACCTGTATTACTTTGTGTGCTTTGTTGTTTGATTGAACTGCTGAGATGTTCACTGTTGATTATTTGACTGCTGTGGTTATTGTTGTTGTGATGGTTGGACTGTGGTATTGATCCTGTGGATATTGTGTTGAGATTGGTGTTGGTCTATTAACCGTGGATAATTGATATTGGATATTGGAAATGGAGATTGGATAATTGAAAATTGTGTTGACGACTTTAATGTTACTTGGAAAGCAGTGGTACGACTCGATGGGTAAAGACTGTTTTTTGGTGGCCATGACCTGGGTTACTTGTGGTAAGCATGTCTATGCTTGGGATGTCTATCCCGTTGATTTATTTGGGATGTCAATCCCTGGGTTACTATTTTGGGATGTATATCCCTGGGTTACTATTTTGGGATGTCGATCCCTGGGTTCTCTTGATTTTGGTCTGGCACCAGAAATAAGTCGATATCCAGGTCTGACCCCTAGCTTGTCCAGTGACGGGGCCCGAAAGATAAAATTGGTAATAATAAAAGATATTCTTTTGGCCTTGGTTCAGTCTTGTTTGAGATGTGTTTTTGCCTTGCTGGGCGGTGATGTGTTATGTTCATATGCATGTTGTCTCATGATCATACCCTGGGAGGTTGTCAGTATAGTCGGTTGACCGAGGTCGGCATAGGTTGCCAGTTCGCGGGTGTTGTTGTTGTCGTTGGTCGTGAGTAGTCTATTGTTGTTGGCATCGGGTGCCAGTTGTCCTTTGTTTATTGTCGGTTTCTTTTGATAATTGTCGGATGAGTATCACTTGTCATTTTTGATCGGATAATGAGATATGTTGGTTGTCGGATTATGGTCGACAGTTGCGCTATTGTCATTTCTAAGGGTATGTCGATACCCAGAGATCGAGATTGGTGAGGATTGTTGTTGTGGTGGTTACGAGTTGCTGTGATGGCTGCTGTTGCTGTTGCTGTGTTGTGATTCTACCTGGGACCGGTTTGTGATGTTGATTGGGTATGGTCCGTGCAGGTTGCCGGCTACCCGGTGAGCGAGGCTCACGTGATTTTGAGATTGTTTTGGTACCGGGTTAGATGATCGGCAAGTACAGTAACGGTATGTTATCATACGATGAGGAACCTCTATTGAGTATAGTCTGACAGGACTAGAGTATGTGTTGTATAGTCTGTTGAGACTTGGTCGGTTACCCAATATGTAGTTGAGTTGAGGTGTCCTGGTCGGGCACCAGAGTATCGTACAGTCTGCGAGGTGTTGAGTGGTTAGTGCATTGCATAGTCGATGGGGTGGACATTTGCATAGTCTGCGTTGCTCTTTATGACTGTATTTGCACAGTGTTCTGTTCACTACTCGTATGCCGTATTGATGTGCTCTTGACTGTTAAACATGCTATATTGTTCACCATGGGTTATGTGTCGGTGAGATTATGGAGAATCTCACCCCTCACCTGCCCCATCGGTAGGCTACGTTGTTCTTTGTACAAGTATGCATCACGGCAGGCTGCGACATCTCCTCCGACGGATCTGGATCCATAGTTTTGCATGGGGTCGATTTATGCTTTTGCTGTGATTATTAAAAATTGCTTCCGCTGTGCTATTATTGTTATTGTACCCGAGATCGGGTGATTGATATTATCATTTGATCGTTTGGCCGGATTTTCTATTGTATATGTTTTTTGTGCCACGTGTCGGCACTGTAGTTCGGTAATTACTTTGTATTGGGTAAATAGTAGTCGGGGTGTTTCATAATTTGTAATATAAAATTATATATTTAATAAATGAAATAATTTTGTTAATTTGCTAACTTTTATACTGTAAGGAAATTATTATAATAAACTGTATGTCTTTCATTCATTAATGCCTGATATATCACTTATTATTCCTTTTATTTCATGATATTTTTTTAAATTAAATAAGGTTATTTTTTAGTCTTTTAATTTTGAGAAGTTATTCTTTTATATATAGTGTAGATATAGATATATAAGAGAATTATTATGATAGATTGCATGTTATTCACTGTATGTCGTATCACTGATTATTCGTTATTATTAATATAATATTAAATAAGAATATTTTAGTCTTTCAAGATATAGATTTAGATAGATAAAAATTATAACACAATAAATATTCACCATTTCCATATATTTGTTTTTTTGGTATAGTTTTAATATTATATTTAATTATTTATATGTTTTATTTTTTTTCTTGTAATATTTACTTTTTTTTTATAATCAGTCTCTAGACTAATTGTTCTTCGAACTATATTTTTTTTATTAGTCATATATACTTTTTATTATTTACTTTTTAGCCCATGTACAATATTTTGCGTATTATTATATATAATTTTCAATGGTAGGTCACAAGATTCAATTATGAGCCATTGAAGTTTTAGAAAGGTTTTATTTTTTAAACAAACATTTTCCATTCACTTGTATTTTTGCACACACAAATAATTAAAGAATAATAATTACTTTAATTTAGGGTAATTTATTGAAGTAAATAAATAAATAGAAGTTATGTTGATTTAAGGATCCCTATATAGGATTTTTTAAAAAATAAGATACATAATTTAATTACGATCAAACGTAAAATAATGAGTTGAAGTTATGCTAGACTTTTGTTTTTCAAATTTTTACCTTATTCAATTTGATTACGTATAGGATATAAAATTTTTTATTACCTTATTCAGTTAGTGGATGTAGCTTTAGCTAATGGTTTTTGTAAACCTATCTTTGAAACTGATTCACTACTTATGCTGAAGGGAAAAAAACGGATTAAAGCCTTTTTTCATCCTTGTGTTAGACCATAAAGTTGAAAGTCATCCTTGTATTGGTTTTGGTCTGTTTTCATCCCTCTGTCTATGGGTTTTGGCTTGTTTTCATCCCTCTAAATAGGCCAAAAAGGCAAACACATGGATGAAAATAAGACAAAATTCACAAATAGAGGGATGAAAATAAGCCAAAATCTAATAGAGGAATGACTTCCAACTTTGAGGTCTAATACAAGGATGAAAAAACACTTTATTCCGGAAAAAAACACAACCAACGTAACCAACCTGGGATGTTACTAGTATTGTAAGAGCATGATATCCGTTAAGTCACTAATCTTTGAATTCTGTTTTTTTTTTTTTCTCTTGTGCCTAGAGGCAAACTCTGCTGCGAGGTATGTGTATGTTATGTGAATGAATAGCTAAATAAATTTAATATTGGTTCCAAATTAATTAATAAAATCATGAGATTTGCCTTAAAAAACAAATAATAATAGAAGATTTGCCTTAAAAAACAAGAGAGGTTAGATAGGCAAAAAAACAAATAATAATAGAAGAAATTACCTAAATGATGTGATGTAACCGACTTATTTTTCGTTTGGATAGTTTTTAAAATGAGTATTAAAACATTAATTTAATAAAAAAGAGGAGGGTATTTTGGTATTTTAATTTTGTAAGTTTTGGTGGCTTCGTGCTTTTATATATAGTATACATAAAACACACACACATATATATACACATATGTATAGATATATCTATAAAAGCATGACCTCCCCAAATTGAAAGACTAAAATACCTTTATTTAATATTATATTACTAATAGCAAATAATGAGTGATACGTCATATAATAATAAATGACATCTAGTCTATTATAACAATCCTCTTATAGTATAAGAATGAGGAAATTAATAGAATTACCTTCTTTATTATATATATAATTTAGAATATTAAGAATATCAACAAATTACAAATCTTCTATAACAACTCTCTTATACTATAAAAGTCAAAAAATTAATGTAAAATTTTTTATTAAATATATAATTTAATATGTAATATTATATAATTTAGAATATTATGAACATCAACAAATATCGTTAAAGAAAATTTAATTTAAGGATTTCTATACAAAAAGTTATTTTGAAGTATTTCTATCCCTTTAGATTATGCGAATAACAGTAATAAAAATTATTGAAAAAATATAATTACAAAAAAGAACTTAAACATTTAGCAAAAATTAAAATTAAGAAAAATGATTATGAAGAAGAATAATCGTGAGAACTCATGAGGGATGTGCTCAAAGTTTATTAAAACTATCTAATAAATTCAAATTAATATATAAATGATGAAAGCATCTAATAAATTTAATAAAATAATTATCTTCGTATTGACTTTAAAAAATATAAAAAATATATGATGATATCTTATATATAAAAATAAATAAGATATACATGTAAAAAAATATAAATAATTGAGAATAAACATAAAATTTTAAAAATATATCATGCTACATAAAAAATTAAAAATAATTAATGTAAACTCTCGAGAGGTAAAGGCAGTAAATGAAAGGTGCAAATATAAGTGTGTTATAGAATAATATCATACAAATAATATCATAATTTAAAAATCGACATAAAAGAAATAAGGTATGAGAAAAAAATTAATTTATATAACTATTATGAAGAATAATAATCGTGAGAACTCACGAGGGATGAGCTCAATGTTTATTGAAACTATCTAATAAATTCAAATTAATATATAAATGATGAAAGAATCTAATAAATTGAATAGAATAATTATCTTCGTATTGAATTTAAAAAATATAAAAAATATATTACGATATCTTATATATCAAAATAAATAAGATATATATGTAAAAAATATAAATAATTAAGAACAAATATAAAATTTTAAAAATATGTCGTACGATGTAAAAAATTAGAAATAATTAATATAAACTCAGTGGAAGAAAGGTAAAGTCAGCAAGTAAAAGGTGCAAATATAAGTATGTTATAGAATAATATTATATAGATAATATCAAAATTTAAAAGTCGACATAAAAAAATAATATATGAGAAAAAAATTCACATATCTATATATAGTATATATAGATATGTAAATGATTTGGTGCTCACCATAATCTGACGGTGGCCCCCTTGAATTTTTAACTTTTCTATCAATGTCCTATTTAAATTTACATTTAGCCCCTCCTAAATTTAATATTTTCACATAAGTCCTTCTTATTACGATAAAAATTATATTGGTCCTTAAAAAAAAATTTTCTAGCTCTGGCACTGATACTGTCCATGCATACCTCACTTGTCGCATTTTGACTAGGCCAAGTGGCATGATGTTTTCCATATTGAAAAATCAAAAAAAAATTTATTGAACATATTTTTCTTTTTAGGTCCCTAAAATTTTTAACATTATAAAATATACCCACATTTCTTCTAACGAAATAATTCTGTTAAATAAAAAAAGCACGTCAAAAATTTTAGAGAAACATATTGCCTCCTCACAAAAAGAAAACTTAAAAAAAAATCATGACTAGAACCACTCCGTTATTTTTTTTAATAAAAAAAGTTATAAAACCCTCCCCCTCCCCCTCCTCAATCTCCTCTCCTCGCCGTCATCAATTTGCCCGATCAATGGCATGACCGGCGAGGATAACGCCACCAATCAAAACATAAATAAATAACGATTAACGTTCTACTAAACATCCCGATAAAAAAAATTTCCCGATAAAAAAAAATTGAAAACAAAATTTAATTACCTGCCAATATGCTACATGTCGAATTCCCAGACTGAAACCGCAAAAAAAAATGGTTTCTGAGATCACTAGTGACGTACTCTTGGATTTTGCTTTTCAAAGTTGTTCTCCACGAAGCAATCAATTGTATTATTCTAATATATGTGTGAACTTTTCCAGGCAAGACTCAAATATTATTTTTAATTAAAACAAAAAATAGATACTTATAAATCATATTAAAATTTTATTATTCTAAAATTTATGAATATGATAGTTTAATTCTCATTTTTATACGTAAAATTTCGTTATGAGTGAATTCTAAAATTTACTCTTATGAATTTTTTATTATAAATAATGAAATCTTTTTAAATATCTTTTTTAAGGATTAAATTCTAACAATACAATTTATTTGAACAAAGGGGTTAAGTAATTTACATAAGATCTTTTCTTAATTTTTTTCTTTATGAGGGAATGAATCATTTATATTTTTATTTTATGTTAATAACATATGTTTAAACTTTTTGTAACTTAAAATAGTAAACTTTGTAACAATACCAATTTTAACAATAAGTAATTAAATAAATATTAGCTATTGGAAAAATTAATTGTCCTTCTTAATTAGTAACTATATCTTTTTCTTCTAAAATCATGTTTCATTTTAAAAACAATATAAAATTTATTTAAATAAATGATTCAAGTAATTCTTTATGGAGAACAAATATTCTAATACTAAGTAACTTTCATATTTGCCTGAATAATTTTGATTTATGAATAACCTTTGTGCTTTATTATAACGCTTTAAACTAAACTTGTGCTGTTTTTTCATTAATTTACTTATAATATTTCTATGAATAATGACTATAATATAAATTTATGTTATAATTTTTATATTGATATGAATTTTTTTATTTCTGCAAATATAATCATTTTATTTGTGCTATATAATTACTGATTTTGAGATGGGGTGGCCATATTTACACTCCTCTTCTTCTTCCTTTTTTTTTGGGTAGAAAATGGAGACTAATCCAAATACTTATGAAGGAATAGTACACGAGGCGGACCAAACCGGCCTGATCATTTGAAAATACAGATAAGCATGCATCAGGAGGAATAGAGTCATAAATATGAAACCCGAGTGAGTTCTCCAGTCCCTTTGCAGCAAGGCGTTGATGCATCAAATTAGAGGTTCAGGGGAGGCTAGACGCATGCCAAGAGACTATACATGAGATAACTCCAAATAAACAGCCTAAACTTCAGCCTTGAATGCTCAACAAATACCCAGATTAGAACAGAAACCAAACAACCAATCCCTACACTCCACTTCTTGTTATTAACACTCCCGCTAACAATTTTTTTTTTTTGTTAGTAACCAAAATATCCTATCAGTTTTATAGTCTCCATAGGTAAATTTTACAATCTCCGAGAATCCCATTATGCAGAGCCACCGTATCTTTTGCAGGCAATCTTTTTTTTTTTTTTTATAAAAATGATATCTCTATTCATAAGCATAAAGACTTACAAAACTGAAATGAAGAGAGGAAAAAGAAAAAAGAAAAAGATAAAAATGACTGCCCAAACGAAAACAGTATATACAGGCAATCCTCTTCCTTTACAAAAAAAAAAAAAAAAACCAACACCACCATACCCAATTAGAGAGAGATGTAAGCGCCGCTCGGTGGTTTGTCCTGACCCCTGGCACTTAAAGTTAAAACATGTCTGGAGATTGGAAATTGGAAATTATGTAGCACAAATAAATTGGAAACCGTAACTAGATTCCAATTTTCAGAAAATAACAAAAGAAAAACATGAATGAAACTAGGCCTAAAAACCTACTAAACCGTTCATTTTGCGCTTCTGTTTTTTTTTTAAAAAAATTTTCTCTTGAATTTCCCCCAGCAATTTTATCACGAAGAAGAAATAGTTCTTTGGTTTGAAAAAAGGGCGTATGATATAAAATTATGGGGAATTTAGATAACAAGTTGATGCTTTATAATTTTGGTTGTCATCAGAAGAAAATTTTTTTGATAATTTTCAGAATTTTGGAAAAAGAACGAACCATTAATTATACAATACAAAATGAGATCTCATCAAAATGCCATATATAACTCCTAGCTATGGACCCTTTAAATGAGAATTTTTATGGTGGAGTTAAATGAGAATTTTTATGGTGGAGACTCCCCAAGTTTAATTTGTTGTAGACCCCTATTTATGTTAACAAATTACCTTTGATTGTTCGCTCTTTCTATTGTAGGGTTTATTTATTTCTCCAATTTATCTTATAGGTTCCCCATTCATCTCCTAAAATTTATTTTATTTCCTTATTTATTGTGTATTATTTAGGAAATAAAAATTTTATAGTGGGACTCCCCAAGTTTGATTTGTTGTAGACTTGATCTTAAATTCAGTTACATTAGGAATAATCAAACCATATAAGTATGTATATTGAATGTGCAGATTTATTTCCTAAATAATACACAATAAATAAGGAAATAATATAAATTTTAGGAGATGATGGGAACCTATAAGGTAAATTGGAGAAATAAATAAACCCTACAATAGATAGAGCGAACAATCAAAGGTAATTTGTTAACATTAATAAGGGTCCACAACAAATCAAACTTGGAGAATCCCCACCATAAAATTTCTCATTGTTGGCATATCATTTTTATGATGTAATTAAATCGGTTTAAATGAAGTATTTTCTGAACAAATATTAATTAATTTTTTTGGGGAATGTTAGAAGTTCAACTACAAATTATTCCAAAAAGAGTGTAATTAAACTAGTATATATATAGATCTGTATTGGACATATGGGCATGGCTAAATAAGTAGTATATTAAGAAATAAATATCAAAAGAAATTATTATTTTGTGAAGGAATCTATAACAAATATAAAATAGCGCAGGAGGCTTACTTGTGTTTCCTAGCACTAAAGTGATAGCGCGGTATCAGGATCGAGAGCCTTGGCATGAATTACTAGTCGGTAGAGACCGTCATAGTGTGTCGGATCGGTCCCCTTATCTCCACAGTCTAAATCCCAAAAATTGCAGTGTGCAGGTTACTAAGTGATCTACACAAAGCGTATATTTACAGCACACCCTTAAGGTTGCTCATATATTGCTTAAGTTGGGTCCTAGTTGGGCTTAACTGAATACCCCTTATGGGTAGACTCACTATTTCTAATATTTCTCACTCACACATAACGGGAGTGTTAGTGTAATATGCCCAAAAGCCAATCAGTGGATGATTGTACATAGTTATGTAAATGCATTAAGGTTATTCCAATAAATATGTTTATGAGATAAACGCTTGCACATATTTATAACCCTAGAATATTTTATATTCTTAAATGTCCCTAGTCGATTATTATTATGGATGGGTTGTAATAATATATTAAGATTAGCGTATGTTGAGAATTATATGAGATATGAATTTTATATACGGGTACAAGTTAGAGAACTTGTGGTCTGGACTGACCCAACATAAGAACACTACATGGAACGTTATATGATTGTCATTAGTGGTTCTTATATGTATTGTCCTTAGACCTGAGATGATCAAGGTTCCCAACATGTGAGTCATATACTTTGATATTACTCTTGGCAATTCGTAACTGAGTAGACCTTAGTGTAATCATTGGGTATATGATATAATGTGTAGTGGGTTTTGTATGATCAAGATGGGATTCGTCCAACCCATATAACGGATATATATTATCAGATGGGCCTCTTGATAGAGTTGAACTGTAAATGCATGGCCATGCTCGGATTATGTGATATGGTGATATCATTAGTATCTGCTTTACACAGTTAACTCAGAGATCAAGAAACTTAGATGAAACATATACGAGATTGACTTTTTCCATGTCTCGTGCTTAATCTTGATAATGGGACGAAGGGACGATGACATGTTTGCGAGGCATAATGAATCAGTACTAATCTTGTCGTTTGGGTAGCAACGATGTGTTGCTAGACACCGCTCAATGTTTATAATTGTAAAATGAGATTTTACAATTATTACCAAACGTTACAAGTGCCTACAGGGTCACACACTTAGAACTGTTGATTCAAGCAGGTGGTTGAACCATGGTTGGACCGTGGTTCGACCAGGTGGGTGGACCATGGTTGAACCTTGGTTGGACTATGGTTGGACCGGGTCGTTTTGAGCTGATTTGGTTCACTAATTATTGAACCAGAATTAGTGCCATATGACGTGTAGTCCTATATATGATGATATATATAATTAATGCTTAGTGGAGCATTAAGTCATAGTGGAAACATAATCATGAAGGATAAGACATGATTATGTTGGCCAATGACTTAATAAACAATGCATTTCAAGTGTGTATAAATAGGGTGAAGGTTTGATCAGATTTTAGACCAAGCAAGGCTTAACACACTCTTCCACTTGAGAAAAATACATCAAACACTCTCTAGTCTCTAGCTCTCGAAAATTCTGCAGCTAGCACTGCGGTTCGGGAGTGCTCGGGTTTGTGATGGTGAGACGATTGCTAGCTGGACATCGACGGTTCGTGTGGATACCATAGAGGAGCCGGATTTCTTGTCGGGTTCTTGCTGATTCTACACTACAGTTGGGTGAAAGACCTCAACCAAGCAAGGTACGAAAAATTGTTATTCGGTTTAGTTAGCTTCACATGGATCCTCCATGAGTACCGGGTCTTTCCGTTGCATTTTGATTGTCAAGTTTGCATGCCCGGTTACTTACAGTGGTAGCGGAGCCTCTTGTGAAACGCTAAACCGAATTAGACGTTCTTTTTGTTATATGTGATGTATCATGAACATGATAGTATATGTGATATGCTGAATTCATTTAGTATATGTGATATATGTTGAGGTTGGTTTTTGTCAAAAGTGTTTTGACAATGAACGCTTGATTGGTATGTGATATCAATCAAGGTGTTCTTGGCAGTAAGTCGAATGAGTTCGACAAGGAAAAAACGATTGTTGGTTTTTGTATGGAACGATTGTCGTTCTAGTACAGCAAGACCAAAACATCGATGTTTGTGAGACAAACATCGATGTTCACATGAGTTTTGCCTTGGCCGGATCTTCCAAACATCGATGTTGTGTGACAAACATCGATGTTCTAATGAAGATTGGCTTTGGCAGAATCTTGAAACATCGATGTTCAAGAGTTAAACATCGATGTTCTCATGACAAGTGGCCTTGGCAGAACTCTCAAACATCGATGTTCAAGAGTTAAACATAGATGTTCCAGAGCACTGCCAAATTAGTTTGAGATTCCAGATTTCTCAAACATCGATGTTTACGTTCAAACATTGATGTTCTTGAGTTCCAGAAGTCTCAAACATCGATGTTTAAAAGTTAGACATCGATGTTTAAAACTACTGCCAGAAATCTTGAACTTCCAGAAACTTCAAGACATCGATGTTCACAAGTTAAACATCGATGTTCATGGGCTCTGCCGAAAGGTTTCGAGTTCTAGAATTCTCAAACATCGATGTTCAAGAGTCAGACATCGATATTCAAGAGTTAAACATCGATGTTCTTGAACACTGCCAAGTAGTTGGGAGAATCAGATTCTCACAACATCGATATTCAATGTTAGACATCGATGTTCTTATGTATTTTTGGTTTCCAAATTTACAAAACATCAGTATATGATTTATCAAGAACATGCATATGATGTATAGGAATAATATGTTGATATAAATATTAAGTTCCTCTTGTGTTACCTTCCATGATAAGCACTCATCATTGCTTAGATCAATACTTGGTAGGTTTTGCCAAAGCAAGGTGCCAATATTTATCCTAGCAAGGTGCGACAGGATAATTGTAATATCCGAACTGCTTGTTATGGGTTGAACTTAACTAGGTCATCTCAATAGGATTGAGGACTTAGAGGCAAGGAGTTGAGCTAAGTCTATGAGATAGACAAGAACAAGTGTTGTTCACTCAACTATCCAAGAGTTACATGAGATGTAATTGACAAGAGTTGTCTACCTAAATAACTATGATATAAGTGATCAGCCAAAGCTGACTTATCTTGTAGTGAAATATGGATCTTGGCCTACTCATAATTATCTTGATTTATGTAGTAGGAGCATCATTTAATAAAATTCCTTATTAAGTGATTTTATGAATACATGACTCTTATTTGTGTAAGTTGATCAATGTTGTAGAGTTATCATGGCACAAAACACTAGTACACAATCTCTGTGATCGGTCCTTGAGAAGGAAAAGCTGAATGGGAATAACTTCCTAAAGTGGCATCGCAATTTGAGGATAGTCCTCAAACAAGAAAAGAAGTTGTATGTCCTTGAAGGGCCCGTTCCAAATGAACCGGCGCCTAATGCTCCTAGGGCGGAAAGAGATGCTTACAAGAAGCATGTTGATGATGCATTGGATGTTGCATGCCTTATGCTTGTTAACATGGACTCTGAGCTTCAGAAGCAACATGAGAACTTGGGTGCGTTCGATATGATCGAACATCTGAAAATGCTTTTTGAAGAGCAAGCAAGGCATGAGAGGTATGAGACCTCTAAGGCATTGTTCCAATGCAAGATGGCTGAGTCATCACCGGTGAGACCTCATGTGCTCAAAATGATTGGATACATTGAGAGCCTTGAGGGTCTAGGTTTTCCTTTGCAAAAGGAGTTGGCTGTTGATCTAGTCCTGCAATCGTTGCCGGATAGTTACAGCCAATTTGTCATGAATTTCAATATGAATCATCTTGACAAATCCTTGTCTGAGTTGCTTAACATGTTGGGAACAGTTGAGCAACAAATGAAGGCAAACAAATCCAACAACATTTTGATGGTTGGAAAAGGCAAAGGAAAGGGTAAAGCCAAGTTTTACAAGAAGAAGAAATGTGCCAAAAAGTTTGGTGCATGTGCATCTTCTTGTTCCCATGTGCTGAAACCCAAAGGTGGTATTGCAAAGGAAGGACAATGTTTCCATTGCAACAAACCTGGCCATTGGAAATATAACTGCCCTGTTTACCTTGATGAGGTGAAGAAACAGAAGGGAAGTAAGACTTCCACTTCAGGTATTTTTGTTATAGAAGCTAATATCTCTATCTCTACAGCATGGGTATTAGATACCGGATGTGGTTCTCAGATTTGTGTAAATGTGCAGGAATTGAGAAAGAGTAGAAGATTAGCAAAGGGAGAGATAGACCTACGCGTTGGAAATGGAGCAAGAGTTGCTGCATTAGCCGTAGGGACTTACCATCTATCTTTACCGAGTGGTTTGGTTTTGGAACTTGATGATTGCTATTATGTACCTACTATAAGCAGGAATTTTATTTCTGTCTCTTGTCTGGACAAGAAAGATTTTTCATTTGTAATAAAGAACAATTTGTTCTATTTATTTCAATGATATTTATTATGGTGGTGCATATTTGAGCAATGGTTTGCATGTTCTAAACCTAGAAACACCAATCTATAACATTCATACGAAGAAGGTTAGATTAAACGATTCTAATGAAACCTATCTCTGGCATTGTCGATTGGGCCATATAATCGAGACTCGTATTTCTAAACTCCATAAAGATGGACTTTTAAACTCATTTGATTTTGAATCATATGAGACATGTGAGTCATGTTTATTAGGCAAAATGACGAAGGCTCCTTTTGTTGGTAAAGGTGAAAGAGCTTTGGACTTGTTAGGTCTTATACATTCTGATGTATGCAGACCTATATCAACAAAGGCTAGAGGTGGTTTTCAGTACTTCATTACATTTACTGATGATTACAGTAGATATGGCTATGTGTATCTTATGAAACACAAGTCAGAATCCTTTAAAAAGTTCAAAGAATTCAAGAGTGAAGTACAGAATCAACTCGACAAGAGTATTAAAATGCTTCGATCTGATCGAGGAGGTGAATACTTAGACCGAGATTTTCTTGATCATCTAAAGTAATGTGGTATTTCATCACAACTTACTCCACCAGGTACGCCTCAATGGAATGGTGTATCTGAAAGGAGGAATAGAACTTTGTTAGACATGGTTCGTTCTATGATGAGTCAAGCTGACCTTCCTTCTTCATTTTGGGGCATGCATTATTAAGTGCTGCCTTTACACTTAACCGTGTTCTATCTAAATCGGTTGAAAAGACACCATATGAGATATGGACAGGGAAGCGTCCCAATTTGTCTTTTATGAGGATTTGGGGTTGTGAGGCTTTCGTGAGACGAGAAGCATCAGATAAACTCGGCCTAAATCCGTCAAGTGCCTCTTTGTTGGATATCCTAAGGAAACTAAAGGATATTATTTCTATAATCCCACAGAGCACAAAGTGTTTGTTGCTCGTACTGCTATTTTTCTAGAAAGAGAATTCATTTCTAGAAAGATCAGTGGGAGAAAAATAGAACTCGATGAAGTTCGAGGTATAGAGGCTGAGATGGAACAAGGACAGGAACCACAAGATGTTGTGGGTGAAAAACCTGTGCCTGTAACGCATGGACTACGTAGGTCTGATAGGATTCGGCATGAGCCTGAGAGATATGGATTTCTTATGACTCATACTGGAGACGTGATGCTCATAGAAGAGGATGAGCCCACTTCCTACCAGCAGGCTATTACGGGTCCAGACTCTAAGAAGTGGCTAGAAGCCATGAATTCGGAGATGGAATCCATGTATGAAAACAAGGTATGGACCTTGGTTGATCCACCTGAAGGGATAAAACCTATTGGGTGCAAGTGGGTCTTTAAGAAAAAGACTGACATGGATGGTAATGTGATTGCCTTTAAAGGGCGATTGGTTGCGAAAGGTTTTAAGCAAGTTCATGGTATTGACTATGATGAAATTTTCTCACCAGTTGCCATGGTTAAATCCATCCAGATTCTATTGGCTATAGCAACATACCATGATTATGAGATATGGCAAATGGATGTCAAAACCACTTTCCTTAATGGAAATCTTTTAGAGGATGTGTACATGACACAACCTGAAGGTTTTGTAACTCCAAAAAAAGCTAACAAGGTATGTAAGTTGCAAAGATCCATTTATGGATTAAAACAAGCTTCTAGGAGTTGGAAACTTCGTTTTGATGAAGTAATCAAATAGTTTGGTTTCATTAAAAATGAAGATGAGCCATGTGTTTACAAGAAGGTTAGTGGGAGCATTATCGTTTTCTTGTTATTCTATGTTGACGACATTCTTCTCATTGGGAATGATATTCCAACACTACAGTCTGTAAAGACTTGGTTAGGAAAGAATTTCTCAATGAAAGACTTAGGAGAAGCTGCCTACGTACTAGGTATAAAGATCTATAGAGATAGATCCAAAAGGCTTCTTGGGCTAGGTCAAAGTACATATATTGACAAGGTGCTAAAGAGGTCTAGCATGCAAGATTCCAAGAAAGGTTTCTTGCCCATGTCACATGGCGTATCTCTCTTAAAGAATCAATGTCCTAGAACATCTAAGGAGAGAGAGCGAATGAGTAAGATTCCTTATGCATCAGCAATAGGAAGTATCATGTATGCCATGCTATGTACTCTACCGGATGTCGCATATGCATTAAGTGTCACAAGCAGATACCAATCTGATCCTGGTGAAAGTCAATGGACAGCGGTTAAGAACATCCTTAAGTACTTGAGAAGGACTAAGGATGCATTCCTTGTATATGGAAGTGATGATGAGCTTGTTGTAAAGGGTTACACAGATGCTAGCTTCTAAACTGACAGGGATGACTTTAGATCGCAGTCAGGTTATGTGTTTTGTCTTGGAGGTGGTGCTGTATGCTGGAAGAGTTCAAAGCAAGAGACAGTTGCCGACTCTACAACTGAGGCTGAGTACATAGCCGCCTCAGATGCAGCGAAAGAGGCTATTTGGATTAAGAAGTTCGTAACTGAACTTGCGGTGGTTCCTAGTATTGACAGTGCGATTGAGCTTTATTGTGACAACAATGGGACAATCGCACAGGCTCAAGAACCTAGATACCACCAGAGATCCAAACATATACTCCGACGCTATCATTTTATTAGAGAGATCATTGATAGAAGCAATGTCAGGCTGTGCAAAGTTCCTTTTGAGAACAATGTAGCAGATCCACTGACTAAGCCACTCACACAGCAGAAGCATGATGGTCATACTGCATCCATTGGCATTAGATACATGGATGATTGGCTGTAGTGCAAGTGGGAGATTGTTAGTGTAATATGCCCAAAAGCCAATCAGTGGATGATTATACATAGTCACATAAATACATTAAGGTTATTCCAATAAATATGTTTATGAGATAAACGCTTGCACATATTTCTAACCCTAGAATATTTTATATTCTTAAATGTCTCTAGTCGATTATTATTATGGATGGGTTGTAATAATAAATTAAGACTAGCGTATGTTGAGAATTATATGAGATATGAATTCTACATACGGGTACAAGTTAGAGAACTTGTGGTCTGGACTGACCCAACATAAGAACACTACATGGAACGATATATGATTGTCAGTAGTGGTTCTTATATGTATTGTCCTTAGACCTGAGATCAACAAGGTTCCCAACATGTGAGTCATATACTTTGATATTACTCTTGGCTATTCGTAACTGAGTAGGCCTTAGTGTAATCATTGGGTATATGATATAATGTGTAATGGGTTTTGTATGATCAAGATGGGATTCGTCCAACCCATATAACGGGTATATATTATCAGAAGGGCCTCTTGATAGAGTTGAACTGTAAATGCATGGCCATGCTCGGATTATGTGATATGGTGATATCATTAGTATCCGCTTTACACAGTTAACTCGGGGATCAAGAAAATTAGATTAAACATATACGAGATTGACTTATTCCATGTCTCGTGTTTAATCTTGATAATGGGACGAAGGGACGATGACATGTTTGCGAGGCATAATGAATCAGTACTGATCTTGTCGTTTGGGTAGCAACGATGTGTTGCTAGACACCGCTCATTGTTTATAATTGTAAAATGAGATTTTACAATTATTGCCAAACATTACAAGTGCCTACAGGGTCACACACTTAGAACTGTTGATTCGAGCAGGTGGTTGAACCATAGTTGGACCGTGGTTCGACCAAGTGGGTGGACCATGGTTGGACCAGGTCGTTTTGGGCTGATTTGGTTCACTAATTATCAGAATTATTGAACCAGAATTAGTGCCATATGATGTGTAATCCTATATATGATGATATATATAATTAATGCTTAGTGGAGCATTAAGTCATAGTGGAAACATAATCATGAAAGATAAGACATGATTATGTTGGCCAATGACTTAATAAACTATGCATTTCAATTGTGTATAAATAGGGTTGGATTTTAGACCAAGCAATGCTTAACACACTCTTCAAACTTGAGAAAAACACATCAAACACTCTCTAGTCTCTAGCTCTCGAAAATTCTGCAGCTAGCACTGCGGTTTGGGAGTGCTCGGGTTGGTGATCGTGAGACGATTGCTAGCTGGACATCAACGGTTCGTGTGGATACCGTAGAGGAGCCGGATTTCTTGTCGGGTTCTTGCTGATTCTACACTACAGTTGGGTGAAAGACCTCAACCAAGCAAGGTACGAAAAATTGTTATTCGGTTTAGTTAGCTTCACATGGATCCTCCATGAGTGCCGGGTCTTTCCGCTGCATTTTGATTGTCAAGTTTGCATGCCCGGTTACTTAGAGGGAGTGCTCATAAATACAATCATGAGAAACTGAATCTCATTAGAAATTTCAAACATCCATACAGGGAAATAGAACTGAGCAACCAACATATTGTGAGAGCAAATTGCAACTCCTCTCCATGAGTTTTCTCCAGAATATCAGCTCCTCTAATGAATCCTAAACTTAGAGAACTAGGCTTTCTCCAAGCACTAAATGATTAAGGTGTTAGACAATAATTCTAATGTATCTCCCAACTATGTGTAATGGGGGGTCTATTTATAGTTTTCAGGAGACCAGGGGACGTCCTAATAATCTAAGGGTCGAGATGGAATCCCTATATCTGACGGTTAAGAGCTAGGAATAAGAAAAGGAGGAAAAAAGAAGATTCTGGAACCTTTAACCGCCATAGCCCCATTGGACATGTCGTGACGACTAGCAGGGCATGACGATCATCCCTCCTCGACCGCCTAGAACTTTTCCTTTTATGGGCCCTTTTCTCCTCCAATCTGATTCCTAGTTGGTTTCCACGCCCTCAAGAATATTCTTTGACCCAGAAACACTCCAAAATTATATCCCACTCCACTACTTTTCCTATTTATCAACATCAAATTATGCCTCTTTTCTATTCAAATTACCATAAGAACACAAAAGGCAAAAGGTAAATTTAATTCTAAAAATCCACGAAAATTAGAAATTAAAATCAGCTGCAAGTAATGTGTTTAATTGGGCTGCTACTACTGGAGGATCCATATCTTATTAGCCTAGACTTAATATTTATTTTCAACCCAAAGTTACATAAATAATAAATGGCAAAAACAAACAAAAAGAACTAAACAAATAAAACACCACTATTCCACCAAATCAAATCACAAACATATTCATGCCAAAAATCAAATCATCTCATCAATAAAAGACAAACACATCTATAATCCAAAGAAAATAGAATAAATCGTGGGTCAAATTTGGGTGTTCACACTAGGAAACAAACATTATTTTGCTAAACTTGGCATTCTTTGTTGGTCTGTATGACCAAATCTAGCATTATTCCGTCACAAGATCAAAACCATATAAAATTGAATCAAAATCAATTTTATAAATTGTCATAAAAATATGTATGGTTACTGAAATCAAAACTTGTTAGAAAAGACATCCATCTTGTAAGCTCGGGTCTCATACGTCACACAAGGCTAACTTGTATGATATGAGTATTTAAGCAACAACCTTATTATAGCCACTTACATTTCATAACGTTTAATCTCTATGTGAGACTCAATGTTAATCAGGCAATGTATCACATCTCTATACAATATAACTTGTGGCTACTAAGTCTATAATTCACTAAGAATTATATTTAGTTACACACAAAATAAAACTGTCAAAAATACAAAGTTTGCAAGCTCATGCAAAGTAAAGTACCTTTTTGTACTATCCAATTTCGTCATTAGCAGAATGACCCTTTTAGTCATCATTGTAACACTTTTGTTACAATGGTACTTTGTATTGTATTGTTTGCTGTACTGATCTACCTTCAACTTCCAAGTCTATATTGATGATTTCAAGAGCACTTTGCTCTAGTAGCTCGTGTCGGAACACTAAATTCAAGATTTCATAATTATCGCCATTAAGCATCAACTTTTTGTTGAGCTACGCAATGATAACTTAGGAAGCGGTAACCATTTTAACAAATAAAATACATAAAAGAACTCATACAAGGTATAATGTTCAACATACATACATATACAATGCTAAGTATCAATTGACTAAGTTAATAATCACATGCATAACCCGGAGTCGAAAATTCACAATGTTCCCAATCATCGTCCTATAGTTGATTGCTTAATGAAAATTAATTTAATCAATAACACAACTAAGCATTAATCATGCTTCAAACATCACAATTGTCAAGCATAATTTTATAATCCCATGTGGATTATAAGTTCAACAAATTAATCAAAAATAATTGTTAAACTAATTAACATGTGATGCTAAACTAATTAGCATGCCAAGTACTAATGTTAAACAAATTAATATAGAAATTATCTCTCATGCCAAATTTACCAAAAAAAGTAGACTAGAAATATTTGGATTGTAACTTATTGGAGGTAAAATATAAATACAAAATTTATGCCCAGGGAATTAGTCCATATGATTAATTTCTTTCTATGGATCTTTTAAGGAAACTATTAGAACCCTTATAATTTCATTCTAAGCCATAATCCTTATAATAAATTTTGATTAGACCGTACGTATAATGTGGACAATTTTTGGCCATGAGCCAAAACAAATTATTCAGACCTTGTGTCCAAAATAGACCAATTTTATTTTATTTTGGCCATTTCATTCTAATTAAACAAAATAATATTAGACTTCTGTCTCGACTAATTTTATTTTTTTGGGTCAAAAGCCTATAAAATAAAATTTACATATTTTTAACATGGACAATTTAATTTTGGTTAGGTCATAAATCCAAAATAAAATTAATTTAGACCACATGTCTAAAAAAAATTTATTATTAATTTTTTTCGACGATATGTCACCAATGGGAGAAAATTGATTTAGACCGTCTGTCTAAAATAAGTCATTTTTTTGTTTTTCTTTAGGCCAAGTTTAATAAAATAAAAAAATTAAAAATAATTAGACCTCGAGTCTAATATAGGCCAAAAAGAAAAAAAATAAGACCTTGTTTTTTAATCCATTAGAGGCCTTGTGTGTTAGAACCTATGTCTTCATGGTTCATTCATTACAGGTTTTGATAAATGACAAACCAAGATCATAACCAAGATGAAGCAAAAAGAAATCAAGCAAACAAGTACTCAACCAAAGTGATCAAGAATTCAAGTGAAGATATGATCAAGAGTTGAAGTGCAAAGAAGAGCAAGAGAAGTTAGGACTCATTTGTACAAGGTAAAACACTCAA
>JAKUCV010002076.1:2734-27879 GCA_028386065.3 Turnera subulata | reverse complement strand
CCTATCAGCGCACAAAACGACGTCGTTTAGATGTCTAAAGTGATGTCCAGTCAACACTCTCAAAGCCTTTGGTCAAAACACAGCCATGGTTGTGTTTTATGTTTTGGCTTCGCCAAAACTACGTCGTATCGGCCAAAACTTCTCCCAACCTTGTGTTTTATCATTTTAACTTAATCTTTATAAAACACAAACATCATTTAACAATTTGTTCTTTTTATAAAATTCAAAATAAATTTCCAAAGATTGATTTATTAAATACCATAGAAATAAAAGATGGAATTTCTTTTTAATTTATAATCAGTAAATTATTGTAACAAAAATATCATAGCAAAATAATGGTAATTTTACTTTTAATGATGATTAGGAGAATCAAATTATTAATGGTAAAAATAATAACAATAATTATAAATTTTGAAAGTAGTCAAAGTAATAATGAAAATAATGAAAAATGACTCGGATTGGTAAAATCCTTGATTAACTGCGGTAAAATTTTATTAACTACCGTAAAAGTTAAAATAACTTGGTAAAAATCACAAAAAATTTACCCGGGTCGTTACATACCTCCTTTCCATGACATCGTCTATTCAACAACCATGCATGATGCAGCATTAATACACATTTCATCGTCCTTAATTAACTTATTTAATCTCATGGCCTGCAATTTTTTAGAAGTATCTAGCTAGTTGCTGTTTAGTTTACGGAATCCTAATTTCCCTTGATTCTAAGATGTGAGGTTCTTCTTTCCTTTTCTTGTTTCTTTCGATTGCTTTCGTGGAATAAACTCGTCAGAAACGCATTAGATTTGCATTTAATCTCGTTTGAATATATCACTACTTCTACTCCCTTAATCACACTGTTTTTCTTAATTTCAATATCTAGAAGATTCAAATGAAAAAAAAAAGACATATACAAAATTGTGTGAAATAGAGTCCAAAGTCCAAACCCATCATGCAAAATATACGTCAAACAAAAGCTACTGTAAATAAATATTAAATTTTCTTAGTCATATCAATGCAAAGACTAACATGCTGGATCCACAAATCGTTAAGCACTCACCATCGGGGGTGGTGGCCCAATGGTAAAGCCTTTAGCCTGCCATCTCTAGGACTCAGGTTCGAGTCCCGGCGCTTCCAGTCAAGCCGTTGAGCCCGGGGTGGTGGCCGTTGAGCCCGGGGTCTCCCCGACACTATGACGCGTAGCAGGCGAGGGTGTCCGCTGGTGCCCCGGTGGGCGGTCTCTCCTATGAGGAGGGTCTAATGCCAGGATGTAACCGGTATTGACCGGGGCCTGGACCGACGGGGCGATGATGACACCACTGATGCCTTTTTTTTCGACAAAAAAAAAAAAATCGTTAAGCACTCTCTGTCATTTGTTGTACTAATTATGGCAGTCCAAAAAGGCGTGTATCATTATCGTAACGCGAGTAAAATGTATGTTAATATTGTGTTAGTTTGTTTTATTATATAGTAATCAATCACGATCAATATTTCTAGTCAAATAAGTACAAATCACGATAAAATTCTATAACCAGTTCGTGCTGGTCACTATGAAGAAAACATTGTTGCCACACATCATTAACCAAGTTGCCTTCCGATTACCCAACATTAACGAGTACTAATTTAGAAAAGAAATGATTCATCTAAAGAAAAAAAGAAAAAGTACCACACATATTTCTTGCAATATATTTAATGGTGATTAATTAATGATTATATTAATGTATATTTTTGAATAAAAATGTCAAATAATCGTTGTGGGTTGCGTGATGGCGAATTCCAGATGGCACATGCACATGTGATCAGAATCGAGTAGCTCGAAATTTGATGATGACGGTGCTCGATGGAGTGAAAAGATAGAAAGTTTATATATTCTTTATTTTTTTATGGGTGATTAAACAAAAAAAAAAAGAGATTAGAAAAGTTGCTCAAGGCCCAAAGCAAAAAGGTTAAAAAAGCGGTTGGTATCGGTGATCAAGTTTTCCAAAAGAAAAAAGAAAATCCGCGTCTTGCAATAATAATTAATATCCATTGCGTGTCCAAAAACCCCAAACCCAACCCAAAACGCAGGGAAGGAAGGAAGGAACCTTCTACTTCTATATCTGGTAACTACTATTTGCCCGTCTCTTTATTTTCTCTCTCTCTCTGCCCATGACCCACCCCCGTTCTCCAAAAAAACCACCGCAATTAAACACCAACTGTTCAAAACCAAAATACCAAACCTAAGCTTCGTGAGGTGTGTTTATTCATAAATACCCATTTTCACTTTTTAGAATTCTACTAGCGGACATAGACTCTCTCTCCTGCTACAGTAAAAAGAAAAGAAACAAAAAAGAACGAGCGACACCATTTCCCGTCTCCACCACCATCTCCGGCGAGGCCAAGCATGGCATGAGGAGATAAACCTCTCCCTGTGTGACGCCTCGCAACCAGACCCATCCATCGAGCCTCCACAGCGACGGTCTTGCAGTACCAGACCGACTTTGAAGACGAGTGAGCCCCCACGCGCCGCGCCTCCGGCGCGCGTGCCACCCTCTGTCACCAACACTCCGGTCGTCGCGGCCATGGACGGGCCACCGGAAGGCATGGAGACCGATGGCGACAGCGACTCCAACACTGCCGACCACCAGATCTCCGACAAAAGCCCTGTCCAACGAAGACGCTCCCGATCGCGAGACCGTGGAGCTGCTCCCCCACCACAGTTGACCGACGGCAACCGTCGCCTCCTCCTCGGGCGACGCTGCAGCAGACATCCCCTTCCCCGGCGACACCCACTCTCTCCACCGTCACCTCTTTGCGGGCAGGGGAGGACTCCACCGTAGCCATGAACGATGGGGCTCGAGCTCCACCGGCACAAGCGGCGGCGCCACCTCCTCCCTCTGAGACAGCAATATCCGACTCCACCAGTACGCCACCACTACCCCCACTGGCCAACCAATCTCCCGGAGGTGTGAATACCGTTGTCTCCATGCAGGTCGAACATCCCTCCTATCGAGACTCTCTCTTTGCCGGGGAAAATCCTCTTTACCAGGAGGATCCTTGGGAAGTCGAAGGCGAAGCCGAATTTGAGGATGGCGATTTGTTCGTTTCACATGCAAACGGAGTGGCAAATCTAGAATTATCCGACCCATTCAAAGCTCGCCTGGATAAGCCATGGGAAAATGCTGTGATAGTCAAATTGTTTGGACGCCCAATTGGTTTCAAAGCACTGCATACTAAGTTGCAGGCTCTTTGGAAACCAACTGGACCGTTCAAGATCGTAGACCTTGAAAATAACTTCTATGTTGTGCGGTTCTGGGAAGGAACGGACTACATTCACGCCTTGACCGATGGGCCCTGGCTCATATACGGCAGTGTGCTTAGTGTCCAACCTTGGACACCCAACTTCCGTGCATCCACCTGCAAGATTGATTCGATAGTGACGTGGATCCAATTTCCCGACTTCCCCACCAACCGCTACCACTCCAGGATTCTCCGACAACTAGGTAACATGGTGGGGAGAACCATCCGACTCGACGGTAACTCCTCTAATCCCAGTAGAGCAAAATTTGCTAGAATTGCTGTCTGTCTTGATTTGACAAAGCCACTTCCAAGTACAGTACACCTTGAAGGAGAACCCTTAAAGGTAAGCTATGTAGGCTTGCCTGATATTTGTTATGTGTGTGGGAAACTTGATCATAATGTGTTAGTGTGCCCAGATGTTCCGCACTCACAGCATGAGGCACTAGCGCCACCATCTACAGCCTCGATGGCACCTGAAAGGCCGGCTGCCACGTCCTGCAGTGGTCGGGGTGATTAGATGAATGCACCAAGAATTTCTAGGCGTCCAACCCGACGTCAAGTCACTAGCACTCAGATTCCCCCAATGCCTCACAACCCTAGCCGTCCATCCAACCGATTTCATCTTCTGAGTAATGCTTGGCCTGAGGACCGTGAGCCGGCCACCCTCCCCATCTCTGATGCACCTCCCCTACCGACATCAACCTTAAATAATGTTCTGCCAGTGGCAACTCCAACCCCGGACCCTCCCCCACTGCCACCACATCCCACTGAGAACCAACCCCCTCCTGAACAACCCCCTGCCTTACCTACACTTCAAGACTTCCTCGGGGAAGGGTCCGTTAAGAAATCCAAAAGCAAACTTCACAACCGCCTTCAGAAACAATCCACGAAAAAATCTCAACCAGTAAAAATCCCCAAACTCACACAGGAGATTCCCAAAAGACAAATCCTTAGAGATGTATCCAATGCCCAACCCCACTCGTCTACTCCTGATATGTCCCTGACTCACACTGGACCTATTCCATCTTCATCCACTACCTTAGTCGATTACCCAATTGTTTCCTCGAATTTCAACCCCACCGTCCCCTTCCCCCGACCTCGCAAATCCCAGAACCATACAGCTGTGGTCTTGGGAGAAGAGTGCCACCGTATGATTTTCTCTCCCGGGGCTTCCAGCTCCAGTATGGACGTGGATCGGCGGACTGTTCCTCCCCAACCTCATTGACCGATCTACTCTCCCAGACTTGGATGGTATCCGGACCAGTTACACCTCAGCTAATTTTCCTAAGCCTGGTTCAGGTTTTTATATGTTCGGGACTTTGATCCCTTGTCATGTATCGTCTTATTACGTCTACCATGTTCTCTTATATAAGATAGAAGTCGAATTGAGCTACCGACTTCTAATCATGTATTGAGCTCACGTATATTTTTCATATACTTCCCGGTTTCGACCAAAAAAAAATAAATACCCATTTTCATCCAGAAGGGGAGGATCCACATCTTAGTCCAACGATTTATGGGTTGGGCCCATTATAAAATCCTTCTGGCCAGCCTATAAATTAAAACTTAGCTGGCTCACAAAATGTGGGGGATAATGGCTTAGGAAGTCCTAAAACTTTAGGTGTGATCCTATTTGAGTTTTAAAATTTCTTAGTTGGTTATTGGAGTCCTAAAATATTATAATAGAATCTAATTGAGTCCTAAAATATTATAATAGAGTCTAATTGAATCCTAAACTTATTTTTTTATCAAAATCTGGTGTTACTTTATAAATTTTAGTCCTTTAAATGTTTCAAAATATTCATTATGGTCCTTCTATCATAATTTGGGTTAATTTGGTCCCCAAATTATATATTTCAGCTCTAAAAATCTTAAACATTAAGATCTTAAACCTTAAAATACTAAATCTTACAATCCTAATTCATAAGAATTTTGAAATTCTAAACATTATATTCTAAACTTTAAAATAACAAATCTTTGCGTCTTAACAATTTAAACACTAAACTCTAGATTAAACCCTAAATGTAGAAAATCTAACCTTAAACACTAAATTCTTAAACAATAACCTTAAAAAAATTAAATTCTAAATCCTAAAATCATAACCTTAACTCTAACCCCAAAATTCTAAATCCAAAACTCCTAAAATTTTAAATTATAAATATCAAAAAAATATAAACTTAAACCCTTAAAATCTAAAATCAAATTATAAATATAAAAAAATATAAACTTAAAACCTTTAAGTCTAAAATCCTAAACGCTAAAACCCCTTAATTCCTAAAATTTTAAAATTTAAATTCTTCAGAACTCTAAAAATGAAATCCCTATAGTTTAAGGCTCTAAATTATAAAATTCTAAACCTTAGATCTTAAACTATAAGAATAATATATTAGTATTTAAGATTTTGGAGTTTAGTATTTTAGGATTTATGGTTTAGAGTTTTTGAATTTAGTACTTAAGATTTCAAGATTTATGGTTTAGGATTTTTTATATTCATGAGCTTGAATTTAAAGATTTTAATCGTTTTATGGTTTATCATATAGGGTTTATTATTTGTGTTTAGGATTAGGGTATTTTAGTATTTTAGGGTTTAGAATTAAAAATTTTACCCTTAAAGTTTTAGGACTTTGGGTTTTGGGGTTTAGATTTTAAGAATTTAAGTTTAAAAATTAACATTTACAGTTTTAGGATTTGAAATTTAATGTTTAGGGTTTAGAATTTTTAGCATATTTTAGAATTTTAAGATTTAAGGTTTAGAGTATTTATGTTTAGGGTTTAAAGCCAAGCGTTTAGTGTTTAAAATTTTAAGATTCAAGATTTATTATTTTAAAATTTAAGATTTAAGGTGTTAAGATTTGAAGTTTTACAGTTTAAAAATTTTAGGATTTAAAATCTATGATTTAAAATTCTTAAAATTTTAGGACCCAAGTAATCTAAATTGTTATAGAGGGATCATAATAAGTATGTTGGAGAACTTGAAGGACTAAAAGTTATAAACTTAACATCTAAATTTGATAACAGATAGTTTTAGGACTCAATTGGACTCTATTATAATATTTTAGGAGTCGAATAACCAACTAAGAAATTTTAGTACTCAAATAGGATTACACCTAAAATTTTAGGACTTTCTATTATCCCCAAAATCTAGCCAGTTTATCCTTCTCGCTCACGTTCAGTACAGTTTCTTCTTTCTCGTGTTAGCATGAAGCATAAACTGTGTGGATTTTGGCCCGCACATATTTTATGCTAAACCTCTAAACACACAAATCCCCAAATTAGTACAGTTTCATTCAAAGTTTGTTTTCTTTTTTCTTCCTCGCTCCCGTCATTTCCTTCTTCTTTCTGTTAGCATCTTTTAGCGTAGCATGATAGTACAGCATTTAATCTGTGTGGGTTTTGACCCGCACAGAATTTATGCGAACCCCACTATAAAGGGGAATCGCAAATCCCAAAACTATTATCTTTTGCTTTCATTTTGTTTCTGTCATCTCTGCCCAAAATTATTATCTTTTGCTTTCATTTTGTTTCTGTCATCTCTGTATTTTCTTGCTGTGGCTGTAAAATGGCAGACAACCAGGATGTTCCTCATGGACTCACTGTTACAGTGCATCCAGGTCGTTACAAAACCCTGGTGTTCATCATCGTGGAGTATGCGCAGGCCTTGGCCCACTACCGTTTTGACGAAGAACTTGAACAAACGCACGTCTTTTGCACACCTGCTTGTCCTGAGAGCGACGTTGCAATCATCAAAACTCTGTGTTTGTCCAACGATTTCATCTACCATGATGATCAGCATGCTCCTTGGTATGTGTTGGGCCCGGTGGCACTATCTTGCGGAAATAATTTCACCTCACAAGGAAATAAACAAGTGGAGGACAAAAAAGATAAATGACACACAATATTTAACGTGGTTCACCCAAATACCAGGCTACGTCCACAATCCCGATCCCACCGGAAAAACTTTCACCATAAATAGTAGGCTTACAAGAGAGACTTCCCTAAATTTTAGGGGTATAATCAACCTAGAGTTCTGCCGAAAATAGTGTCTCACAAGGTGTTTCCAAGTGTTTGTCAAAAATACTCCTAAGGTATTTTTCCTCACTATTTTGTCACTCTCTAATTTAAGAGGGGAATTTTTCTTCTCAATTTTTCTTCCCTCTCACACACTCTCTCTTTCACTCTCTTATTCACACTTGTTGTGAATGCTTGGGATGCATTGAAGAGTAAATGAGCAGCCTATTTATAGGCATCTCGTCAGGGACTAATTTGCAAAAATCAAGAACTTTAGGGATTGATCTGCAAAATACTTAGTGCTCCACTAACTGCTGATTAGTGCTCCACTAACTGTTGATTAGTGCTCCACTAGCAATTAGTGGTGGGCCCCACATGTTGTTGGAACCAAGGTTATCAAAACCAGACCGGTTCGTTTGGTTAACCCGGTTCAACCGCCTTTTCAGCAAAGCCCCGGTCCGGTTCACTGGAAAAAACCCCCCTTTTACACAACCGTTTTGAACCGGCTGGTTTTTACGATTTTTAACGAATCGGCCGGTTTTTACCGGTTTTTCTACCGGTTGAACCTCTTTTTTTCATTTAAAAGTTTTTAAAATGGTGAGAGTAAAACTTAAACCCTTAACCTCCTAACAATATTTAAATTCATTAACCAACTAAACTATTATAAATTAGTGTTTTCTTTACATAAGTTTTAGTATATATTGAGAATGACTTCAATTTTGACCATAAAATTATTATAATGAATATATTTTGACCGTTTTCTTAAAAAATTAATATATTTTAATAAAACGGTTGAACCCCGGTTGAATCCCGGTTTTCCTTGAACATCCCCTTCGCCGGTTCAATGGCCGGTCCGGTTTTCAAAACCTTGGTTGGAACCCAGCACCAACAGTATGATCATCTCGCTCTGTATGAGGTGCTCCCGGATTGGCATCAGGGGGTTCGAAATTGGTTTTTGGCACCGGATTGGCCAGTGGATTATGAGGATTCTGAAGATGAAGAAGAAGATGAGGATTCTGAAGATGAAGTTGAAGATGAGGATTCAGAGCATTCTGCTGAAGATGAAGATGGGATTCAGAGCATTCTGCTGAAGATGAAGATGAGGATTCAAAAGATAAAAATGAAGATGAGGATTCAGAGCATTCTGCTGAAGATGAAGATGAGCATCCAGAGCATTCTGAAGATGAAGATGAAGATGAGGATTCAGAGGATTCTGAAGATGAAGATGAGGATTCAGAGGATTGTGAAGATGAAGATGAGGATTTTCCGAATTGAGATTCTCCGAATTGAGGATTCAGGCAAAAACAACTAACTAGCCATGAAAACCTGTGAACTCATCTCCTGTTTGTTCAGTCAGTCTAGTGTTTGATTTAGTGTTTGTTAGTCGTGTTTTCTTAGTCGTGTTTGTCAGTCAGTCAGATGACGATGTAACTCTTTCTTTTGAAGCTGTAACGGACTGTTTCTTAACTCGGACCTGTTTTAATCTATTGTTCATTTTCTAAATTGAATCAGTTTCTGTTTAATTTGTTAATGTTTGCACCCACTTCCACTAGATTTCTCCACTAAATTATCAACAGATGCTATTACTATCGATGTTAGTAATGTCTGGTGCTCTCTACAGCAAATACTGGAGTTATCTGCTGTTTTATTTAATCATATGTTCTGAAGATGAATTTTTGTCAGATCTTGGAGGGGCTGAATCTTAGCATGGATCAATTCATTGACCTTTGTATCCTTTTGGGATGTGATTATTGTGACAGCATTCGAGGTACTTGGAATCTATATTAAAGAATTTGTTCAAGGTTGAAGTATGTGTAGGTTGTTGATTTAAGGTTACAATTAATATGAATATGTGTGTTACAGGAATTGGAGGACAGACTGCGCTGAAGCTCATCCGTCAGCATGGCTCCATTGAGTATAACATAAACAAAGGGAGGTGATCGTACCATGGTCTGCGGATTTTTGTTTCATTGCTTTTCTGCATCATGAATATCTTGCATCAAATATACACAGAAATTTATTTGAGATTGAATTTTTCCCTTCTCATTTAAACTTTGGTTGGGATGATAATATGCTCAGCAGCCTAATTAAACTCATTTGCATGTATATTTGCTCGTCCTGCTGTCCATTTTTCGGCTGGACTATTGTTTGAACGGGAAGCCTATTGTCTTGGCTTGATATTTGTTTCATCCACAATCATAGACTTGGCTACTTTTGTTTTGGTTCATATTTCCTCATAAACAATACCAGTGACTGCCTACGATCTATAATCTCTTGATGACAATGAATCTGTGGCTGAAAATCAATGTTACCCTTTGTGTTTTTCTCATGTCACTACCCCCTAAATATTACACAGTAGCTTATGTTGTTCCTGCTAAATGAATTAAGTTTTCATATGCAGATATCAAATACCGGAGGATTGGCCTTTATCACTTATCAAGAGGCTCGCCAGCTTTTCAAAGAACCAGCTGTGCTTGTTGATGAACAGGAACTTGACATCAAGTGGAGTGCCCCAGATGAAGAAGTAAGTTTATCCCCTCTTCTTGAACAATTGTGGCATTAAAATTCCCTCTATCAGCTTTAGTTTACTCGTCCTGTTCTTTTGTTAGGGTTTGTTGGCTTTTTTGTGAATGAAAATGGGTTCAGCAATGAAAGAGTGACAAAGGTAGTCCTTAATTATTGGCTATGGACTTTCCATTATGCTGTGTTTGAGACGTTGTTTATTTGTCTTGATTTCTACAATTGTAACAGGCCATAGAAAAAATAAAAGCTGCAAAGAACAAGTCTTCTGAGGGCCAGTGTAATCTTAAGGTGATGCGACAAAGCACGCCAAATTAACTAGTGACTGAAGCAGTCAATTGCTTGAGATTCATTGTCTGGGTTGCGAATTTGTAGATAAAACATTTCATGTTAAGATGTGCTGCAGCAGAAGTCCCCACCGCATGATATCATTTTCTTTTGTTCTTTTATCTGGAGATATGGCTCAAATTGCTTATCTGATGATGCAGCACGTTGAAAACACTTTTCTGAGGACTGGGAGCAAAGTTTCCACTCCATTGAAATACCAAAGAATGGTCAGCATCACAGTTAATGTTTTATTCTCTAATTGTTTGCCTTGCTTTGTCCACAGATTAGAATCCTTTTTTAAGCCAGTTGCCAATACATCCGTTCCCCTTCAACGGAAGGTAATATTCTACTAACTGTTTTAGGTGTATGTCAGTGTATCTTATCCTTGTATATGTACTTGTAGTGTTTGTTGGAACATGAACCACTCCCCTTGCATATCATAGCAATACGTTATATTTGGTTATTGTAATTATTTTTGTGGGCCAACTAAGGGGCGCTGAAATGTCTAGAATGCATCTTAGTAGTCATTTTTGTGGCTGACATTTGATGGATAGCAAACAAGTAGGGGATCTTTTACTTCATGGATCTAGATAAATGGTCTTAACTTCTGAGTTTCTCCAAAACTTCCTCACTCTTGATCAATAGGTTTCATATCCCATTAATCAGAGTGACAACATTGATTCCGTCAACTGTTGTTCCTGTATTGGCAATTAATTGCTAATCATGTTTGGGTTATCCTGATAAATGTTTCTCGGTGTTGCAAACATGTGCTATTCCTGGTTGTTTTCTTGGCAAATCTAGACCTAATTGGTACCGTTTCTTGGTGCACTGGATGATGACAGGAGACTAAATGTGTACTTCGATCTCCTAAACCAGCATCAGCAATCAAGCCTAAAATGCTTTCTCTGCAAGTTTCTTATTATTCCATATCCCATGCTGTTAGCAGCTTAAGCCTGTCAAATCTGGTTCTCAGATCCAAGCACCCCTCAGCATTATCCATAGGTGGCTTCATTGCATGAAGCTGAAAGCACTGGTGAATATTCAAACAATCTTGTTAATCACTATAAAGCATGATGCATTTTAGCATCATTCCTTGCACTTGTTCCATGAAGAATGAACATTATTCTTTGCTATGTTTAGCTGAGAACTGGTTTCCCCTTTATAGTTGTTTCATCTTGACGATTGAAAGCTTAGGTAGATATGATTTCCCACTCGATAATTTTTATCATTTTCCATTATTAGCCTGCTTGGACTTAATGTTATGTTGCGTAACAGAGAACCAAATATATTAGGGAACCATATGAGGTTCCTTTCCTGTGAATTGCGTTATCTAGATAATTGAATTGGGATAAAAGAAGGAAGAAAAACGACGGTGGGTTTAGTCAATTGCCAATTTTCCGTGCAGATTCCATTATCTAATTTTCTTTTCTTTTATTGTTTTTAGTTATAGATGTAGACAATTTTTCATTAGCATATTTAGCTACTTATGGTAGACTTAATGTTTTAATGCAGGTCTACTGTACTTGCTTCTATGATTTTTCGGTTTCAAATGATGCTGGGTTCGTGCTTGACGCAAGCTAATGTCCAGGTTCTCACTTATGTGTTTTATTTTTATTTTGTTATTTTTTCTGTTTTCCCTCCACAATTATTGTCGCATAATATGATGAGCTTTATCCCACTTCTTTGATTGGATTTGTTAGTCTTTGATGTTGAATTAGATTAAAAGTCATCTTGGATGAACATATTCTTTTGGTTCTTGCTGTAGGTTAGAATATTTGGTAACACGATGAATTCAAGAATTTTGATGAATAGTTTAATTTTATGCAGTTCTTTGGAATACTATTGGTCCTTTTTTCATTTTTCTTATAGTGTTTTGCAGTTGGGAATTAGAGCTTGACAAGTGTGTTTCCTATCTAACAGGACTTTTCAAGCCATGAGTTATGAAAACTTTTCCGCTTTGATTGCAGCTAGCAGATTCCTATTCAGTTTCAAGCCATCTTAACAATCATTGTAAGGCTTGAGCCTGAAACTAACCAAAGCAAACCTCCTTGGTACCACCACAAACCAATTGTCTTTGAATTTGGCTACCAGTGACTCAAACTGCTTAGCTAAGTTCACATCTGTGCTTATGTGGCACTCAAGGTTTGACAATCCATGCCTATGAATCACAATCCGAAGCTTTAAAGCTTGAATCATCTACTTAACGCAATTTTCCAATCTTTATAGTCGACTATTGCATTTGATTCACTGGCCTTATTCTTTAAATACTCTGCATGCATTTCTAGGCACTGGCCAATGACTTGACTAGGGAGCCGAGTCCCCCACAAGCAACAGCAGTCGTGATGGCTTCATGCTCAATTGCTAGCTCCAATCCGTCCAAGTAATGCTTGAAATCCGGGATATTGCAAGCACTTCCCATATAAGCCACATCAATATGGTTACTATAGGCTGTATTAAATAGACGATTCAAGCTTGATTCAGTACTATCATGCTATTGTGATATGCTTAATGAGAATAGTTTATTCGAGTAATTTGAGTTGTATTACGATATTTAATTATTTTATGCTAGATTGAAATTTTATTGTAATTTTTTACTTGGTAATTTTTTATATTAAATGTTTTCAAAGTCATTTTTTATAATTTACGTTATAAAAAATGGTTCAACAGGTTTTATCACGCAGCGAAGTGCGGGTAACTTACTAGTCAGTATACTAAAAGAGAAGAGAAGGGTGGCTCATTGTAGCCAAGTGATTTTTCTTTTCTATCCAAAATTCTATCATTTGCTAGGGCAAGTTCTCCCCTTGGTAAATTTATGACAAGGTTATTAACCTTTTGTAAAGTTAGACTTTAAGAAATAAATCTCTTTGCAAGACTCGGTCAAGAAAGGACACGTTCTGTGACTCCTTGATTTACATTTCCTCTTCTCAAATACAATTAGCTTTTTCCTATATTCAGTCCTTTTATTCATTTTGTTTGGTTGTAGCGGCCTGCAATGGAAGTAAATTGCTAGTAGTAGCAGTTTTGACATGCGTTAACAGGAGCAGCATCCTCTCATCACGAGCTTGAATTATTGGAATTTCGAAAGAGTATCCGTCAGTTGAATTGAACGAAGCTTGGAAATTTCTGTATTTCTATTTGCATGCCAGTTAAAATGAATTAGAGGAGCCAGTTAATGAAAAAAATGGAAAACTAGTTTTTTTTTGCGGGCGGGGGGAGAGGCAAAAATGATGAGGAAAAAAGGAGCTGCACAAAATCGAACCACAGTCCTCCTTAAAAAGAAACAAAATACCCAACCCCTGAACCGCCAGAGCTCGATTGACATCTGTATACTCTATTTATACATAATCCAATTAAAGGGGCCATGGCCCCTGCTTTCCGCCAGTTTTGGACGGCGCAAGGGAATCGGCCAAATATCACCACTCAATTAGTGGGCTGGGCTACATTTTGCCGTAAACCTTTTCCCAATTGGCCCATCACAAAAGTTTAAAACAACTTAATTTAGTGGGCCGGGCTTTTATTATCTGTATGCTGGAAAAAACTAAATTATTTTCCTAAATTTATAGTTTCTCATCCTTATAAGCAAGGTTATTAAACCCGGCCCGGCTATTGACCCGTTATAATGGCTGGTAGGGGGTTTAGAGGTCTAACTGAGGTTCAACCAAGTCTGAACGGTATTAAATTAATGGTGAAATTTTTGTTTTATAAATGATATAAAAGGTCTAATCGTGGGCCGACCAAGATAAAATTCTGGAAATTTTGATTATTAACCCAGTAAAAATCGAAAACGGGTCAGTAGACCAGAAGACCAGGAGAACCCGCCATTGGGTTTTTAGATGCTATAATCCGGAGGGGTAGAAAACCCATATTTGCCTCCGGGTCATGGTTACTCGGGTTCAACCAGTCGGGCCGGGCCAAGTTTGACAACAATGCTTGTAAGTTAGTTATAATACTGTTTAGCTAATTTGCTCAAAATTTAATTGCACTAGTTCGCTACCCGTGTTTGAAACGCCCCGACCCGTATTTACCAGCCTCAGTAAACACGTGCCGGAACTGTACAACAGTAAATGCAACACGAGACACGGCCCAACAGCCCAAAGATAATATCAATGAATATAACAGGGAAACTGGCCCAACGGCCCAATGTAATCAAAATAAACATCTGAAATTTGGCCCTTCAGCCCAACATCAAACACATCACCCGAACCCGGGAACCCAAATTATAGCACAACGGAAGCATTTATAATTCAATACCAACATATGCAAAATCTGATGCAACTAATGGATCCGAGTCTTGTCCGAGGGTACACTGCAGCTTCCCATGTATGTTCCTGTACTCAGCACAAATCAAACTACGTGACCGAGTCACGCAGGCGAGGGGTGAGTCCGAAGTGCTCACCGAGTAAAATCCATAAGTAAATATACATATACAAACAACCGTTAATTTCCAAGTCACATCACCGACAATTAACTAAGGTTCTCACAAACCTTAAATAACACACTTGTGATTCTAGACACGCTATTTCAATTTTATTATCAGGGCCCCTATCACAAGTTAAATGGTGGCCGTCGCCAGGTAGTCAAGCTAGCTAGCCCGTGGACCCCACCCTGGTTCCTCCTCGTATAACTGGCACAGACAGGGAGCAGACCCCAAGCACACTCTCCCCCAGCGCCTAAAATAAAAATTGGTACAGACAGGGAGCAGACCCCAAGCACACTCTCCCCCAGCATTATAAAATAAAAGACTACCATCTGGCTGTTCCAACATTTAACTGTGACTTACTAGGCGTCTAAGCGTTTCCATTTTATTATCTTCTTTTCCCTAGACTTGTTACTATATCATTATTATCCGACTATTATCCCGAGTAGGCTCACGGCCTCTCCGCTCGTCTGGATAATAACTTAACCAAACTGTCACCACATAATAGTACCCCCGGTACTCAACTCACACAATTCTCACGGTCAACAACAACAACAATAAACTTATTATTACTAACAATTCCAACATCATCGATAACATCAACAATCAATCATAGACACAGAAGTAGTATCATACCAGCAAATATCACACATAGTAAACAAACAGCAACTTGATATCACGGGAGGTACATAAATATTTACTTAACCTCACCTGGTATGTCTCTGAAATCGGCACATAATCCATATGGCTTTGTCTGTCCCTATATCATGTCAACACATACAATCACTTATAATGCACATCGAAGAATGCAATGCATGAGATTAATTTATTATTCGGCTTATCCACAACTAACATCGTTATCGTCGTTCCAAAACCGTCTCCATTAAACAATGCTTTTACGGCTGTAAAATAATTATAACCCCGTAAAGTACTTGTAGATAGCATTTTATAAAATTATTATTCCCAATAAAATAATAATTATGTATACGACAGTTATAGTAATTAAAATAGTGCATCCGACAAATATATCATAATGGGCATATAAGTATTATATTTGATAAATAAAATCGTTAAATAGATTTATTTCCTTTGGTCATAAATTAACATAATCGATATATGGCATAAAATAATTATAATGTAATGTTGCAGGAAAGAATATTCATAAGTACATATATTCTTATATAATCGGTAATTATAAATAGGGTAAAGCTAACATTAATACTATGGTTCATTAAATAATGTAATTGGATGTCTACTAATATAATAAAACTCGTATATACTAGTATGATAGATTGCATAGCTCACAATATTGTATTCAACAGATGATAACAATATGTTTTCTGATAATAAGATAATATAACTGGTATTCAAATATCTTATCATTTAAAAATTTAATAGTGTATATATCCATAATACATTTAGGATCAGTAATAGAAAATCGATACTTACATAGGTATATGCATGATTTAGTATTACTACTAGTGTATTCCAAAATTAGAAGTAAAACCGATGTCTAGATTGTGTAGGAGGTAAGTTATGCCCTTTTCCCTTTTTTTTTAGCCCAAGAGAAATATTAAAACGTACTATAAATTAACTTTTTTTTTAATTATATTAATTAACAAGAATAATATTCCAAATAACTGTAGAGAGAATTATTAATTGTTTTAACCAATTCAATTAAAGGGCTGATTATTAATTTGTACGGTTGTTTAGTTCCGTTAGACGAGTTCGTTAACATAATCCCGAGAACATGGGCCTCCGCACATCGGCCCGTTTCCGAGCCTATGGTGTAGATGAGTCCGAGGAATTACCAAAACAACCTGTCCATCGAGTCCCATTTGTTGGAGAACGCACTGTTCACGCCAGCAGACACCCGAGACCTTGCCAGGAAAATACCCAGGCCTTGTCGGAAGCTGGCTGGATTCCAGCGGTTACTGTTCACAGATCCAAGAACTCCACAGATTTCTTGTTCACGACTACTGTTCAACGTTAAACAAAACGCCCAAGGTACCACACAGAAACGCCGTCGAGCCTACCACCAGCGTCATCACCATACACACTGCCACCCTCCGGTGGCCGAGACTCCACTAGGACAACAATCCGATCAGCAACACACACCCATCCCATGGCCATCCTCCTCGGCAACTCCCAAACACAAACCCACACCCGATTCAACATCACAGTACCCAAACGGAAACAACAAGACCCGATTAGCAGCAACCCCAACCATTAAAAGAAACAATCAAAGAAAAGGAAGGAGGGGCGAGGCCAAAGACTCACCCAAGCTCGGTGATGACGAGCGACAGACGCGGCAGAGGCACAAGTCGCAGAGGAGGCGACGGCTTCAGAGGAGGTGGCAGCAGCGGCGACTTGGGTTGCAGAGGTGGAAGGGAAGATCGACCTCCTGTGCACGGCAGTGGCTCGATCTCGCCTAGCTGCAGCGGAAAGAGAGGAACTGGAGCGAGGGAGAGATAGAAGGTTGGGTGGTGGCTTCGGTTTGGGAGGGGGCAGTGGCGAGGCAGAGGCAGAAGAGGGGAGGCAGTCGTTTGAGAAATTGGAGAGAAAAAGAAAGGAGAGGAAAGAAAAGAGAGAAAGGAGAGGAAAGAAAAGAAAAAAAAAAAGGAGTGGGGGCACAAAAATAACGTGTTGTCGGGCAAATAATTCAGCCTTGCCGACACACAAAACGACGTCGTTTTGGACGTCCACAAGCACCAGTCAACACCTTGGTCAAAACGCAGCTCTCCTTGTGTTTTATGTTTTGGTTTCACCAAAACTACGTCGTATCGATCGAAACTACACTAAACCTTGTGTTTGGACATTAACTTAACCTTTGTGAAACATAAACATAATTTAACAATTATTCTTTTATAAAATTTCAAAATAAATAACTAAAGATTAATTTATTAAATATCATGGAAATAAAAGATAAAATTTCTTTTTAAATTATAATTATTATATTATTGCAACAAAAATATGGCTCAATAATAATAAAAATATTGTTATTAATGTTGATTATTATAATAATAATAATGGTAAACGTAATAATAATTTTATGAATTGTAAGAATAATAAAAAATACTAATGAAAATTGACTCGGATTGATAAAATTCTCGATTAACCGCGACAAAATTTCATTTACCACTGTAAAAGTTAAAACAACTCGATAAAATTGCGAAAAATTTACCCGGGTCGTTACAGTCTACCCACCTTAAAAAGAATTTCGTCTCCGAAATTCCTTGTCTTATCCGTGAGTCCTATCACAATAAGCTTCTGGTATACTCTACCAGGTGTCCAAACTCAACGCGAGATACCGCTTATACCCTTAAGCGACATCTCCTCCGCTTATATTGAAACGCCCCGACCCGTATTTACCGTACACAGTAAACACGTGCTGGAACTGTAACGACCCAACCAAATAACCCTAGCATACAATGTATACAACAGAAACTTGGGCTCAACAGCCCAAAATACAAAACATCAAAAACAACATAACCGGCCCAATGGCCCAACAATAATAATAAACAGCACAGCGGAAGACTTAATAACTCACAAGACACTGTATGCGACACTGATGCAAACTATGGATCCGAGCCCTGTCCAAGGGATAACGTCACAGCCTGTCTGGAATGCACCAAACCTGTACCACAAATAACTCATCCTACGGGATGAAAGCCCGCAGGTGAGGGGTGAGTTCGAAGTGCTCACCGACGAAGGATAGACAATCTGTAACAGCCTGGGTAAATTTTTGATTTTTACCGGGACTGTAGAAATTATTTTACCGTGATTTACTGTTGAATTAATCTCGGGTAATTAATTCGAGGTAAATCGATAGTCATTTTTCGAAACCGAGAACTTTCCCGCGCTCGTGATTTTCCCGCAATTTTTCGGAACTAAGTTGGTATTTTTCGGGTTTCGGAATTTCTCGGAAAATCACACCGGAAAATAACTAAGGAGGTATCGGTTATTTTCTGGTCCGGATCGGACTCGCCCGTAATACGGACGAATCGCATTATTTGAGCTCACATGCATAATAGTGAAAAAAAAAACAAAAAAACAAAAAAACAGATTAAAAGAAGAAGGCAACCGGTGGAGAGGAGAAGGAAAAAAAAAAGAAAGAAGAAAAAAATGGAGAGAAAAGGAAAAAAAAGAAAACCGTGAAGTGAGAAAATAGGAAAAAAAAGAAAAGAAAAAAAATAGGAGGAGGAGGAGTTGCAGCCGCCCGTGAACGCCATCAACGCCGCCACCATCTCTTCTCCTTCCTCTTACCACCGCTGCGACTCCACCACCGACGACTGCCTCCACGCCGTGCGCCGCCTCGCCTTGTCACCCTCGTCCTGCTCGCGCCGCCGCTGCTCCGTGGAAAGATGAGCCAACGAGACGCCACCACCGCCTTGGTCGAGGGGGACCCGACTTGGATCCGACTCCCTCCGCTCGCGTCTCGCCTTCGCCGCCCTTCAACTCGCGCCGTGCCGCCTGCAGCCGCAACGCCGCCACCTTTGCCATCCCCAGCCCGCGCCGCCAGTGCCGTCGCCGACCTCTGCAGCTCAAGGTGAGCTTGAGCAGACCCGGTGGTGAGGTAGCGGGTCGGGTTGACCCGTACAGCGTGAGTTGGATCTGAACCTTGTTGGGTTGAGCTGCTGGGCCGGACCTCTGGGCCTGCACGTGGGCCGCTCCTGGGCTCCTGCTTGGGNCTACGCCGTCACCTTTGCCATCCCCAGCCCGCGCCGCCAGTGCCGTCGCCGACCTCTGCAGCTCAAGGTGAGCTTGAGCAGACCCGGTGGTGAGGTAGCGGGTCGGGTTGACCCGTACAGCGTGAGTTGGATCTGAACCTTGTTGGGTTGAGCTGCTGGGCCGGACCTCTGGGCCTGCACGTGGGCCGCTCCTGGGCTCCTGCTTGGGGCCTGGGCTAGGCACTGTGCATGGCCTGATCCGGTACTGTTTAGGCCCAGTCTAGTAAAAAAAAAAAGAAATAATAAATAAATATATATATATGTATTTATTAATTAATCTGATATATAATTTCGAAAAAAAATTAAATTATATATTTAATTTGAGAAAATTATGGACAATTTGATTCTGGAATTTTTATTAAAATCTAAATATATTTACTTTGATAAATAATTAGATTATGTTTAGGAAACTATTATTAATTGGAAAAACATATATATATATACCCTGAAATTAATTTCTGGAAATTATATATATGTAATATTTTCGTTTGGAAATTGTAGTTGTGGAAATTATATATATGTACTTTGGGAATTAAAGTTAATTATATTTTGTGTTGGAAAATTAAATTGTATATGAATTTAGAAAAAGATAAATAATATATATATATATATATTCTGAAAATTATAAAAAGGTCATTATTTTTCTGGCAAAATATGATGATTATTATTTTGGAAATTATACTTATTTTATGAAAATGTATTTTGAAAAGGAGTTTTAATTAAAGTATGGTACCGAATTACATTCGGATATACGTACGGTTAAATATTTTCGATAAATGGAAATCATAACGGATAAGAACCGGGATGGGTATATTTCATAGTATTAGCATCATGACATATTCTTATGTGCATTTATGTGTATATGTATGATTTTGTGTATAGGTTTGGATATCGGGCAGTTTCCCGAGGAGCCGGCGTCGGACCGGTCATTGTTTTCCGGAGTTGAGTAAACGGCCAAGGTGAGGATGGATAACCCTTGATATGTGCCTGTAATACTGTGTTTGTTTTGTACTGTTGGTTGATTGACTGCTATGATGTTGTCGTTGTTGTGGATGTTAGACTGTGATATTAGATTTGTGATTTTGGTTGTGAATAATGATGAACTGGTCAATGTGGATAGTTGTGTGTTCTGTTGTTTGAATGAACTACTGAGAGGGTCATTGTTGGATATTTGATCGTTATGGTTGTTGATTTTGCTGTTGTTGGACTGTGCTATTGGTCGTGTGGATATTGTGATGGACTGTTAATTATGAGTAATTGGTGTTACCTGTATTGTTGATGGATATTTGGTAATATGGAATTGTGTTGGTTACTTGGCTGCTACGGTTATTGTTGCTGTTGTTACTATGATGTTGATTTGCTTGATTGAACCGCTGTATGGCCATTATTGGTTTATTGGATACTGTGTTGTGATTGATGTTGGACTGTGAGAAAATGATGTTATGAAACTGTTAAAGGATTTGTCTGTTGTGTAACTTGAGCTGATAGGAATTAGATAATTGTTCGGTTGTTATGGATATTGTGATTGCTGGCAGTAGACAGTGTTGTGTTGATTAATTGAAATAAACTATTGACTGTGGATAATTGAGAAATGGGAATTGGAAATTGGAAGTGGAAATTGATGTGAGACGATGATATGTGTGGAAAGTAGAGGTACGACCCGATGGTTTGAAAATTAATTTTGGGATGCTATGGTCGGTTACTTGGTTTGTTGGTTTGATGCCGGTGGTTAGGGTATACCAAATACCCAGTGGCTCGGGTATGCCGAATATCCGCGGTGGCTTGGATATGCCGAATATCCGTTTGGCTTGTTGCCTGTGGTTAGGGTATACCAAATACCCAGTGGCTCGGATATGCCGAATATCCGTAGTGGCTCGGATATGCCGAATATCCGCAGTGGCTCAGATATGCTAAATATCTGGTTAGCATGTTGATGCCTGAGGTTGGGGTATACCGAATACCCAGTGGTTCGGATATACCGAATATCCGGTTTTGGGATGTTGATCCCGGTATGGTATTTGGGTTGTTGAACCCGGTGAGATTTGGTAATTTGGGACGTGGTCCCGGTATGGTAAGATTTGGTATGGTTGTTTGACCTGGCATCCGGAATTAGTTGATAACCTGGTACGTCCCTAGCTTGTCCAGTGACGGAGCCCGAAAGATAAAAATTGGTAATAAAGTTAATAAGTAATCATTTGGTCTTGGTTTGATATGATTTATTAGGATTCCTCTATCGTGTTGTTTGTGTTGGTTTCCTCTGTTATGATGTTCGTGTTGGTTTCCTCTGATGTGTTGTTTGAGTTGGATTCCTCTGTCGTGAAGTATGTGTTAGTTGCTATGACAGTATCCTTGTGATGTGATTGTATGTGTTTACTGTTGTGATTGTTGTGTTTATTTCGAGAGTATTATGGTTGATTATATATCACTGTTTATCTTTCGTCGGTGAGCGTTTCGGACTCACCCCTCGCCTGCGGGGTTTCATCCCGTAGGATGAGTTGTTTCATGTACAGACTTGGTGCATTCCAGACAGGCTGCAGCGTTTCCCTTGGACAGGCTTGGATCCATAGGTTGCATGTGTCGCATACAGTGTTAGTGAGTTTAAGTCTTCCGCTGTGCGTATTGTTAGTGTTGTCGGGCCATTGGGCCAGATTCATTATTATTGATATTATTGATGTTGGGCCGTAGGGCCATATTATTGTTTATACTTTTGGGCTGTTGAGCCCGGGTTATGCTTTATACACTGTATGCTAGGCCTTGTTGGGCTTTATTGGGTTGGGTTGTCACAGTTCCGGCACGTGTTTACCGTGTACGGTAAATACGGGTCGGGGCATTTCACAATCAATAAGCACACTATAATTACTCAAGTCAAACACAGGCTAAACAGCCAAACACACCAAGACAAAGACTCGACCCAAAATCGGTCCAAGACCAAAAGACTCAAATAAAATCCAATTTCCAATTTTATCTTTCCGGGCCCCGTCACGGATTAGCTAGGGGTCAGACCTGGTTATCAACACATTCCGGGTGCCAGACCAAATCCAAAGAACCAAGGGATCGACATCCCAAAAACACGAACCCAGGGATAGACATCCCAAAAATAATCACGGGATAGACATCCCAAGCATAGACATGCTTATCACAAGTAACCCAGGTCACGGCCACCACAAAACAGTCTTAAACTATCGAGTCGTACCACTACTTACCACGTGACAATTATATTATGATCATCAAAATCAAATCACAGGGATCAACATCCCTAACCAAGATATCGGGATAGACATCCCTATCCAAATCCAAGGATCGACATCCTTATCACAATTTATTATTTAATCCATTTCATTTAATGCCAAAAAGACTCAAGGATAAACGTCCAAAAACCAATCACAATACTAGGATAAACTTCCCGACAACAATCAAGACAATGGGATAAACATCCCGAACCAAACCACAGCAAATGCAACATCCGACAAAGCAATAATCATCAAACATAATAACCGAGTAATACAGGCACATATTGAAGGAAATCCATCCTCATCTTGGTCGATTACTCAACTCCGGAGACAATGACCGGTCCGACACCGGTCCTCGGGAAACTGTCCGATATCCGAACCTATACAACAAAACAATATATACACATAAATGCACATATTCGGTATACTATGATGCCAATACTGCGAAATAAACCCATCCCGGTTCATATCCTTTATTATCATCTTTTACCGAAAATATTATACTGTACGTATATCCGAATATAATTTCGGTACCATACTTTAATTAAAACTCTTTTCAAAATATTTTAATAAATTAATTATATTTTTTCCAAAATATAATCACCATAATTTCCTAGAAAAATAATAACGTATTTATAATTTCCAGAAATTATATATAGTATTTATCTTTTTTTAAATATATATAATAGTATTTTCCAACACAAAATATAATTACCTTTAATTTTCAAAGTACATATATATATAAATATATATTTCCACAACCATAATTTTCAGGGAAAATAATATATATATTAAATTTCCAGAAAATATTTTCATGGTATATATATATTTTTCCAATTAATAATAGTTTTTCCAAAACATAACTTAATTATTTATTCAAGTATATATATATATATATATATATTTTCCTCAAAACACCAGAATTAATTTGATCATAATTTTCTCAAAGTAAATATATTTATTTTTTTTTCAAAACTTGAAACGCCCCGACCCGAATTTACCGTACACAGTAAACACGAGCCGGAACTGTGACAACCCAACCCAAATAACCTAGCATACAGTGCAAATAATAGAAAACAGGCTCAACAGCCCAAAATATAAAACCCATATATTTGGCCCCTCGGCCCGACAACAAAATATCATAACTGGCCCAATGGCCTAACAATAACAAAATAGTGCACAGCGGAAGACTTTAAACTCACATAAGCACTGTATGCATAAATGCAAACTATGGATCCGAGCCCTGTCCAAGGGAAACGTCGCAGCCTGTCTGGAATGCATCAACCTGTACCAAAAGTAACTCATCCTACGGGATGAAAGCCCGCAGGTGAGGGGTGAGTCCGAAGTGCTCACGACAATGGAAAGACGATCAATATGGACACTAAAAATTACTCAAGTCCAAAAACAACAGTCAAACCAAAAGACTAAACCCAAAGTCGAGAAGACTCAAATAAAATCAATTATCCATTTTTATCTTTCCGGGCCCTGTCACGGATAAGCTAGGGCCGTACCAGGTTATCAACTTGTTCCTAGTGCCAGATCAAAAAGAACCCAGGGATAGACATCCCAAAAATAACAAACCCGGATAGACATCCCAAGCATAGACATGCTTATCACACGAACCCAGATCATGGCCACCACAAAACAGTCTCTAACCATCCGGTCGTACGTCTACTTACCACGCGACAATTATATAATCGTTATCAAAAACCAAACTCACAGGGATCGACATCCCTAACCAAAATACCGAGGATCGACATCCTCGTCACAATTCATTATTAATTCCATTTACTTATTCCAAACGACACAGAAAATCGACACGGGGATAAACATCCCAAAATACCAAACAAGATTCCGGGATAAACATCCCGAACCAAAACACATCAAAAGCACATTCGACAATGCACAATCATCAAAACATGATAACCGAGTAATATAGGCACATATTGAAGGAAATCCATCCTCACCTTGGCCGATTACTCAACTCCGGAAACTATGACCGGTACAACGCCGGCTCCTCGGGAAACTGCCCGATATCCAAACCTATACAACAAAATCATACATACACATAAATGCACATAAGAGTATGTCATGATGCCAAACTACGAATTAATCCCATCCCGGTTACTCATCTATTATTTATTATCTTTTATCGAAAATAATTAACCATACGTATTTCCGAATATAATTTCGGTACTATACTTTAATTAAAACTTTTTTTCAAAATATATTTTCATAAAATAATTATAATTTCCCAAAATAATAATCATTATAATTTTTCCAGAAAAATAATAAGCTATTTATAATTCCTAGAAAATATTTATAGTATTTATCTTTTCTATATATATATACAATTTAATTTTCCAACATAATTACTTTTAATTTATAAAATACATATTTGTATACATACACCAAAATTATAATTTTCCAGACTAATTAATATACATATTAAATTTTTCCAGAAATTAATTTCAAGGTATATATATATATTTTCCAATTAATAATAGTTTTCCTAAACAAAACTTAATTATTTACCCAAGTAAATATACTTATGTATTAATAAAAATACCTTAGTTAAATAAGCAATATTTTACTCAAAATAAATATATAATTTTTTTCAAAAATAAATACCAGAATA